>JAWQEG010000831.1:1410000-1690000 GCA_033782935.1 Petrolisthes cinctipes | reverse complement strand
CCAGCATGATGAACAGGGTCTAAAACTCTGAGAGGAGCATCTGTGGCAGAGGAGTACACCTAACACCCATAGTCGATTTTGACCTAATAAGAACATGGTATAGACGGAGGAGGGTGGCCCGATCAGCCCCCCAGAACGTATGGCCCAGAACCGTCAACAGGTTAATAGCCTGGAGGCAAGAGAACTTGAGTGAAAAGCGAGTCTCCTCTGATGGCCATGCAGGAATAAGTCCGTATCGGGGTGGACGCCTCGGATGCGACAGAAGTGCATAACAACTGTTATGGCAGGAGAAAATCGAAACCCATGAGAACCAGCCCAACGCGACACCCTGTCGAGGGCAAGCTGTATGCGCTGCTCAGCCACTGACATACAGGAAGCAGCAAACCAGACCGCCAGGTCGTCAACGTTCATAGAGTTGGCAATACCGTCTGGAAGGGATGAGGCAATGGCATTAACTGCTACTGCAAACAATGTGACACAAAGGACGCTTCCCTGGGGGATGCCCTCCTGTGCAACGGATGTTGAGAGGGCTGTACCAACACACAGAAAAATTGCGACCACTGAGAAACTCCTTAAGAAAGCGTGGGAGGTGACCTCGTAGGCTATATGCATTTAATTGCTGCAGGATGCCATATTGCCATGTATTGTCATAGGCTTTCTCTAAATCAAGGAATACACTGACAAGGTGTTGATGTCATGCAAAAGCCTCACATGCAGCAGCTTCCAACCTGACCAGAGCGTCTGTAGTGGAGCGGTGCTTACGAAAACTAGACTGTGACGGAGACAGAAAAAGACCCTGTTCGTGAAAGTATACCAGTCTGACATTCACCATCTTCTCAAATAGTGTACAGAGATAGGAGGTCAAGGCGATAGGTCGGTAACTGAGGGCCACACTAGAGTCCTTGCCTGGCTTGGGGAAAGGAAGTATGGTATTATAGCAACCCTCCACCCAGAAGAGAAGACACCCTCCAGCCAGATTCTGTTTTAAAAAGGTAGAAGAAATGAGATCGCCTCCTCACCCAAGTGTCGCAACATTGCATATGGGATGTTGTCTGGCCCAAGAGAAATGTAGCCGCAGAGAGAGAGAGAGCAGTGTGCAGGTCTATCAGGGTGAATATATGGTTATAACTTTCATTCTTCTTCCCCGTGAAATCCAGGACAGTGCGCTCCTGGGCTCTTAACTCCTGCCTGACAGCCAGAATTCGAGAGTCACGGCTGGAGACTCTAGCAAATGCCTCTGCCATTGTTAAACCATCCATGATCTTAAGAACAGTTGGAGAACTAGGAGTATATTTCCCCGCCATCTTACGGACTCTCCTGAACACTTGGGTGAGTGGGGTTTTAGTATTAAGTGAAGACACATAGGCCTTCCAAGATGCACGTCGTGCCTCTTTTAAAACTCGTCTAGCCCGAGCCCTTGCCTGTCAGAAGTCCTCTAAAAGAGTTGGGTCCCCACGATTGCGACGAAGGCGAGAGAAAGCAGCGCTCTTCTCTAGCACAGAACTGGTACAGACTGGTGACCACCAAGAGACAGGACGTTTGGGAAAGTAGCCAGAAGTTTTAGGGATAGAGTCGAGAGCAGCAGAGTAGAACATATCAGTGAAATATGTTACAGCCTCATCAGAGCTACTAAAATCTGCTACAGAAGAGACCGGAGAAGGTAGCTCTCTACAAACTGTCAGTCAGCCTTCTCTAATCTCCACCTAGGAAGACGAGACTGTGGTTAGTACCTGTTCCGGTTAAACGTACATTTAAGAGGCTACTTATAATCACTTATACTCACTTACAAGAGTGATGCCGTGAAACTGCTAACATAAGCTTGGATACAAACCCTAGTTCACTGTGGGAACCATTAACACGTTAGCAGATAGTGACGACATAGGTCATGTAACCTACCAAGCGATGCCCTTTTCCCGCTCCTCCAGCCTCAGTTAGCTATTGATAACCATACCCTTAACAGGTTACTTTAGCATATAATCTCTCTGTAAAGTTAGCTCTCCAGTCTAACTTAACCCAAACACATTTGTGAAGCTGTACTCACTCGGGTTATCAATAAAGTGTGTAAACTACAGAAGCTTGCTACATCTCCTACACCATATAGTTATAGAAAAAACCATATAATTAAAATCAAACTCCGAAGAGACTAAAAAGACAACAAAGACCAAAGACTACAACTACAACAACGAACCAGCCGCCAGCCACCACGTTCATCTACGTTCACATGTCTGGAGTAAGTAAAGTCTTTCTTGCTCCCAGAACATACCTGTTATTTTCTAAAAGTATAGGGAAGTGGTCACTGCCATTTAAATCGAGCAACACGCTCCAGGTAAAATCCAAAAGAGCACTGGGTGAGCAGAGGGAAATGTCAATGGCGGTAAAAGTCCCAGTAGGGCTATTAAAATGTGTCACATACCCCTAATCCCTCATCCTCAATAAAAGAAGCCATTAAAACGACCCTGGGATTGACCGAACTGTCACCCTACAGAGGATAACAACCAATAAAATCACCCAATAAAATAGGAAGGTCCAGTACAAGACCGTTGAGATCACCCTTCTAAACTGTAACACGGGGAGGAATGTATAGACTGCACACAGTGTAGGGGCGGTCCATAAAAACCTTAACTGCAACGGCCTGGAGCGGAGTATCAAGCTCCAGGCTCGTGCATGAAACATCTTGCCGAACTAGGATGGCAGAGCCACCATGGTGACCCTGCCCTTCAAATGAATTGAAATAAAATGCAGAGTATACTGGAGGGCTGGTAGGAATGTAGTCCCCTAGCATTGTCTCTTGGAGAGAAACACATGCAGGAGAGAAGCTAGAGAGAAGAACGTGCAGTTCCTCCCAAGAAGCACGCAGGCCACGGCGATTTCACTGAAGGACCTTGAACAGTGTTATTATAGTACTGATTTTTGGGAAGCCTCACAGAGGGACTTCCTACTTCCACCTTGACCTGAGGGTTTACTCAAACGATAAGTTTTATCTAATTCTGTGCTACTAGAAGAAGAGCGAACCCGAGGAGTAGTACTTGGGGCAGTAATTGGGACCCGTAGACGAGTCCCTGAAGCATCTGATATGTAAGAAGAACGTGAAGGGAGATGAGCAGGGATATTCTTTGAAACAATTACATTGGTATTATACTGTACAGTAGTGGTATCACTGACACAGGCAGATACATCAACATCCATAATACAGGTGGAAGAATCACTCCGCTGCTCAAGCGGAAGAGAAACTGAATCTTTTAAGTCACATCATCCAAGGCATCCACATTAACTTAACGCCCCACCGATGTTCCCAAAGGAATCTTGCGAGGTGGAACATCTGTTGAATCAAGAGATTCATCAGAGCCACGAGAACGCTTCTGGTGAAATTGAGAGGAAACTATGGATGAGTCCACAAAGATGGTTGCCTTACAAGGAGGAACATCTATGGAGTCAAGTGCCTCAGAGGAACCACGAAGACATCTCTGTTGCAGTTTAGGTGACTTAAGCTTCCTCTTTGGAGAGCGTGTGGCAGCCTGAACCTCTATCATATGGACACCTTTAGCTAAAGTCTGAGAATAGTTATCAGTTGAAGGGTCACCAGAATGAGTGTCTGATAAGGTTTCCAAGACAGAGATACGATCATGTAGTGAAACCTTTGAAACGTTCTCACTAGAGCAAGAATTGGCAAAAGAGTTGGTAGCTTGAGTTACCTATAGGCCAATATGTATTAAAATTTCTCATGATTGTGTTGTAATGCACATTGTAAAGAATATTGATCGGTCCTTATCATTTACGTTAAACATTTTTTACAATCTTTGGATGTACTTCATACGTAATACGCGAGTAATAATGTATTTCATATGCATTTATTGTGTTTAATGGAAACTCCCTTCATGACGTCATTACCCCGCGCTGGATGCCACGTGATTGGCTGCAACTCCTGGCTGCTGATTGGCTCGCTTGGATATTAAGACGACCACGTACACAGTTCAAGAATATGCGGCCGGGCTAGGTTAAGGTTTTTTCCTCACAATAATGTTTTGTCTCAAATAAAAAAAACACCTAAAAATGTGCATGAACAATTCTAAGAAGTTGGATAATTGTAGGTGTTGTACCGGTTAATCTACATATATATTCAATATATATATCACATGTAAACCTACAATGTACTCACATGTATCATTATGTAAGCATAATGTCAGAAATGACACTTACTAAGAACCTGCCCTGGGCGTGAAAGCCAGTTCTTCATGAAAACCTAATATGAATCAGCAGTCTTTTCAAAGGCGTGGGATAGGACAATTTGGTTCATAGATCCTCACACAGATCTTTTTCACTAAGTACAAGATCACTCTCATATTAGCGCTTATATAGGTAACACTCCTAGTCCAACTCGCTGTACAAGAAGCTTGTTCTTCAATAAACCCCTGTTAAAACTCAAAAGTTTATCACTTTGCTACCACACCTTATCTCCGAAGAAATAACTCAACTCTATCAACGCTACCACATTATTGTATTTAGGCATCTACAACCTGAACATTTGGTGAACAGCGGTGGATAAGAAACAAGGCAAACAAGCGACCACAAAGTGAAAACCAAGTAACGTACGAGCAACAGAAGACAGGAGAGAGAAGACAGGAACGAGCAGAGAAGAAGGCAACAAACTCATTAACAGTGTTTATATTCAACTTGCAACCTCAGCTACCAAGTGCAAGTAGCCAGTACACTCTTGGACCACTACCACCTCTTGTACCACTCTTGCAATACTACAATATCACCACTACGATCATCACTACTAGCATCAACTGGAGGGCTTGGTGAAAAACTTCCCACTTTGACCTATAGTGAAGGACGTAGGCTTGGTAACGACTGGACGACTACCCAGCTTACTGCATCAACGATCCCTTAAACTATTCATGGTCAGTAGTATAGGTATATTTTAACAATTACATAACATAATAACACCCATCACACTAGGGTAACTATATAAACGTAATATATCTCCTCATTACAAATTCTATGTATTCATAATTACTATATGCGTAAGCCTTCACGTATATAACAGAATTTAATTAATGTCCTTTGTGAATTCCCTTGGCAATGGTAATGAATGAGAGAAAATACGGCAAGGCAATCAATTCACTATGCAAACTTAAACATAGTTTAGCAATATTTCAAAGCAGTAAAGCCTTGTTAATTCAACTGATATCACTAATTTGAGTATAAGTACAGTAGACAGCGTATACTCTCCTTTGAGTAAAGACATCCTTGCGTTAAATTTGGACGTAAAAGACGATCGAGTAATAGCACATACTTCTTCTCTTGTAAAATCTAGTTCATTAACTGACTTGTTTACTAAAAGTGAGAAGGAAAAACACTCAGACCACACAACAAAACCTCATACTTCTTCTTTTCCCATTAAACTATCACCTAGTAAAACAAGATCAGTGTGTATAGTCTCCTCCACTCCCGCTTTCACCAGTTCAGCGTTGCCATCGTATACACCCGGCATCGTGTGAGCTACTAGTTCCTACTCTCGCATCCGAAACACTTGCCAGTAAGAGTAAGGGTTGATGGCAGGTGTTCGGATGCGAGAGTCGGAACTGGTAGCTCACACGATGCCGGATGTATACGATGGCAACGCTGAACTGGTGAAAGCGGGAGTGGAGGAGACTGTACATACTCTAAGGCTTTAAATACTCTCACATCACACATAATGGCTACAAACTCATCACAAACTATTAACCTTCTGCCACAAACACACACAGTTAAGGAGTTCACTGGGGAAGATGTTAATTATAACATTATTACATTTCTAAGGGTTTGTGAGGATAACATGGTTCCAGCAGGAAGCACAGATGATAAAGACAAGATAAGGTTTGTTCGGGGGTCATATTAAACCAGATTCGGCTGCTAGTGCACTGTTGACTGCGACTGCATTAACTGATCCAGATAATTTAACTAATTTTAAGCAATTTTGTGAAGGTCTCATTGATGTTTTTGGAGGAGGTCATTTTGGGGGTCCACTAGTATGGATACACAGAATGGTTAGAAGAACTGTTAACAATTGTGGAACAGCTACATAGAGTACGGCTCTAGCGTTAGCTGGTTCAACCATTAGCGATGCTAAATAACTCTTACAAGGGTCAGAATGGTTTAATGGAAAAGGGTAACATGAAGGGGGAAACTGTATACCAGATTATTGAGTACATACAGTATGTTTTGCTCTTAACAGAAGAATCCAGACTTGAAGCTGCCAAAATAGAGTATAAACCACAGGATAGATTAGGTAAATACGCAGCTAAGGTTATTCACAAAGAGCCTGTAAATGTACCTAGACCCATACCTGTAGCCCCTATAACCGATACATACACCCACAAGAACACTACTCAGACTCAAATCACAACCTTCACAAATCAGAGCTCAAAGAAAAAGAAACCTTATTGTAAGATCTGCAGGAAATATGGACACAACCCAGATAAGTGTTACTTTAACAAGAATAATCGCTCCAACTCCAAGCCCAGAGAAGACTGTAAAGTAACAAGTGAATGTGAAAGCAAGCCCAGTAACAAATATTTAATCATTAATAATAGTGTAACTCACAACATAGATGAATGTAGAGGAACGTTAAATGCAAGAGATCAAGTGAATAGTAGGCGTGTAAACAGTTATCACACAGGCGACGATCATTAAAAAAAAAAAAATCAATGCAATCACGCCTCAACAAATAAATATACTCGTTGCTGCTTTGGGTAAAGTGGATGTTCTATCCATTCCTTGTAAAATTGGGAATAATAATAATATCTCATTAGCTGTTGATACAGGTGCTTGTGTGTCAGAAATTTCAGAAATAAAACTTAAACAGCTATTACAGGAAAACCCACAGCAACTATGGGTTATTCACCAATCAGACTTAAGTTTAACTGCCTTATCTGGAAATAAATTAAACATTAAAGGAATTGTAAGATTTCCTATTGCACTCTGACCAAATGGCAAAACAATTAATTGTACCTTCTACTATATCTGTGAAAATTTCACACTTCCAACTGACGAATTGTTAGGATTACGTGAATTAACAGACCATAGAGGTATAAAATCGGGAGACGGCATCCCAGGCCCTCTCTTCACATCTGTGAGAAGCCAGTCGGTTGGCGGAGCATTAGGTATGTACGTACACCCAAAACATTACATTGCTGCTCCGAGTATATCATGCAATATTTTCATCATTTCTTCAAAACAGCATAAATAAAGGTAAAAATAACTAATTATCTGTATTCTACAAATTCTTATTGACATTGTGCAATATGGATAGCATAATTATATGATAAATAAGGGCTGTATTCAAAGAAATACTTCATACATCAGACTCATTCCAGGGAGAAATGATACAAGAAATGTGCCTTTATCTCAATATATTGAAGCAAATTATGCAGCATATGGAAATAAACATAAAGGGAAACATTGTCTGAAATGATTAGACACAAAATAATGTTTGTGAGAAGATACACAATGGTAAAAAAAAGTTTTCTTTATACTTTACATCAGATCCGGCATATCTTGTGACATTACATTTTTTTTGTTTTTATATGTTCCGACACTGGACATAGGCTTCATCAAGCCCGTTACCGTGGCCCAGGTCAACTGCTGCTCACACACACACGTCACGACTTCCGAACTGGTACCCAGCCACAGAGAGAGGGAATTGAGGGTTATTCCCAAATACTGCAGCTGTTGTGGTACCAGCGAGGGTGTTTTACGACGTTCGGTGGCCTTATAGTTAGTGCCTCAAACTCAAATCGGAAGAGTAAATATTCTCAGGCCCTCACCTTAGAGGATCGATCTCCCGACCTCTAGGATATGAGTCCAGAACGCTAACCACTCGGCCACCTCCCCTACATGACATTTAAAGCATTTTCAGTGAAATGAGGTGAACTATACAATACATTATGACAAGATACATAAAGGAAAACATTGTTTGGAATGATTATATGCATAATATTGTACACTAAGTAATTCATGAGAAGAAACATGATGATAGGAAAGGTGGTTCATTATACATGCTGACAATACAGAATAAAGCCCTAAGATAATCAAAGGGTGCACAGCAACCACACCTACAGACCTCTTACACCTTGAAACCAAAGTCCTCAAGATCAAGGACCATCTTGTCATGAAAGGCAGACAAACACTTGCTGCAGCCTCCACAAACCCACACCATCCACTACATGGCAAAACACCCACACATACCAAGCAACAACATCCAGTACACGATACTATGCATCATCTTCTACATTCTGCCCACCCCAAACCAGTCTCCAGAAACATATTCATACTCAAATCACTCACTAATCCATCCAATCACTAAAAAATAACACTCAGCTGCATGCATGACCTCCTGACAACCACACATCAGAATCCTCCCTTCTCCGTGAGGACAGAGTCCACCTGGTCAGGCTGCAATATGGCCACCACCCAGCCCTTCTGACATATCAGAGAAGCTGGATGGAGCCATCGTTGATACATGTCCAGGATGCAACACAGCACCCCATTCTATTAAACACATTATGGAAACCTGCAATGCACACAATCACATTCACCAATAACACAACATACTGTACACTCTTTGAGAGCACTGTGGGAAACCCCAGTTCAGGCATGGCCTTCCTCAGGAGCTCGGGGCTGCTCGACCAGACACTTTGAGGGACTTCAACAACAACAACAAACTGATACGAAATTTCTTGTCAGATGTCATGACATGAAATGACATTTATTAACACTTATGCACACCCTCAGTAACACACATGCATGTCTCATATGTATTCGGCTAACACCTACCAGTACTTGCCTACTTCGGATGGTCTCTCAGTTATCTCCTTCACAAGGCACACTTAACATCTCCCAGTACTTGGGATGGTCTCTGAATTGTCTCCTTCCGTTGCTGCTACTATCTCAGCAAGCAACATTTATGATAAACAGTCAATCCAAGCCAATATTGTCAAACCTTTTTGCAATGGGACGTGTGACATAGGCGGAAGCTGCATTTTAGTCTGTTTTATTTCGCGTCCTTCTCAAACATATATTGTTATAAAGTTCTCACCTCACGTGTGGAATATTATAGTATCACTACGATCCCTTTTCACACATCCATAGGCAGGGATAATGGTTCAAAAAATGAGAAATATATCATTCACCTCAAGATGTGTCCAGATCAGCTGACCAATGTTTTGAGTATACTCGTGAGTCGACTAACGAAAAACTGGCTTCACCTATGTGACGTCATGCCG
Source organism: Petrolisthes cinctipes (assembly GCA_033782935.1). NCBI lineage: Eukaryota > Metazoa > Arthropoda > Malacostraca > Decapoda > Porcellanidae > Petrolisthes > Petrolisthes cinctipes. The sequence goes on along the minus strand of JAWQEG010000831.1, from coordinate 1,680,734 downwards.
TCTCCAGATTTATATCTCCATGTAAAAGACCATAAGATAGACGTGGTGACATCACTCTATTCATTAGAGTGTCAAGGACGTTTGTATCCATGCAAGATGCAAAGTGAGCAGTCAGCTGATCTGCCAGCTTGCTCGCTTATTAGTGAGTCACAAGTCAGGGTCTCAACTAGTCTCAAAAACCAGGTCAAACAGCAAGGTAGAGGGTTTGCTATGGTTAAAGTGAAAGTAAAAGGCGAAAATTATGTGGGAAATCAGATCATATTCTTGAGTGAAACTTGTAAAGTAAATAATGTCGGTATGGAATCCATATTTTCTCTGGTACAAGAAGACAATTTCATTAAAGCTCTAATTTTTAACAAGGTTGAACAGCCAGTGACTTTAAAAGCTGGTACATACATAGGTGACTTTCTTGTGTTTCTCAAACAAATACAGATGGAAACAGAATCTCCTCCCTTAGCAAACATACAAAGTGTTAATAACAAACAACTCAGGCAAACCATAAATGAATTACATGAGCATGTACAAGCAAATACCTTTCCTGTAAATCGTACACATCTTTCACACATATTAGCGAATAACATGTTGGCTATTGCCTTACCTGGTAGACAGTTAGGAAAAACTATAGTAGTTAAACACCACATATTACTAACAGACTCAGATTCTATCTATGTAAAAGCTTACAGATTAATTCATAGCCAGAAACAATTAGTGAATAAAATGGTGGGTGACATGTCATCAAAAGGGGTCATTGAACCCTCAGACAGTTCTTATAATCGCCCATTATTCTTAGTGACTAAGAAAACAGGTGACTTTCGCCCTGTTATTGATTTTATTAGGATAAATGAGAAATCTGTCAAGGATAGATACCCATTACCTGTACTTAAGGATATCCTCGTGGATATTGGAGAGAACAACTGAGTCTTTAGCAGTCTTGATCTAATTAGTGGTTATTGGCAAGTAGAATTAGATGACTAATCCAAACCTATTACGGTACTGCTTTCAGCACACCTAATGGTCATTGGCAATTTGTGAGAATGCCTGTTGAATTATCTAATGCCCCTTTAACTCTCCAAAGGATGATAAATAACATATTTAGTGATATGACCCAGGATATTGTTGCTTACTTAGATTATTTAAATATAGTTACTCCTGATGTATCGACACACCTGCATAATGTAGTCTTACAACGACTGCAGGATGTTGGATTAAAAGTTATTAAACTGTCAACATGTACATTCCCTAAATCTGATATAATTTTTTTGGGTCATAAAGTAAATAGAAAAGAAATTCACACTTTGGATTCCAAGATCAAAGCAGTTGAAGAATTTCCACAGTCTACTACAGTAAAACAAGTAAGGAGTTTCCTTGGATTATGGTTATATTATCGGTCATTCATAAAGAATTTTGCTAAAATTGCCAGCCCACTGACTGTACCAATTCTCAGCTTTCCAAATTATAAACCTCCCATTTACACTATGTTCTGATGCAAGTACAGATGGTCTGGGTACCGTGTTGATGCAACAAGATCCCCAAGGAAGGTATGTGCTTACGCCAATGGTCAATGACGTTGAGCGTAGGTACAGTGTGACATATTTGGCAGCAATGGCTGTTGTCTGGGAATTATTATGTTTCGGGGAAATAATTTTGGGTTATCATATTACCGTCTATTCAGATCATCAACCTGTTTGTGGTCTCTTTCAAGATAAAAACTTTACAGGACAATTGGCTAGGTGGCATCTAACCATCTCAGTACTTCAGCTTACCATTAAATATCTTCCTGGGCGTTTCAATAGAGTGGCAGATGCCTTGTCACGCAATATATCGGATGCCGCTGTTATTTCCACTACTAGTGAAGTAGACTTTAGTGTGGAACGTGTTATAACTGAACAGAAAAAGGTCAAACTTTGGTCTAAGGTCATCTATGCTTTGGTTTCGGGTGACGAAATTAACTTGCCAGAATTACCTATTCCACTGAGTCAGTTTGAGGTAGACAATGACATTTTGTTCAGGAAACTTGACAAATAAAATAACATTGCTTCACTAGTCAGAGTACCAGATACACTTATTGAGACTCTTCTTACATTAATGCATGATTCTCCACAAGCCGGTCATCCAGGGAGAGATCGTTGTATAACTAGACAAAAATAATACTGTTTCACTCTCCGCTCTGATGTGGAGAAACATATAATTTTTTTTTAGTCATGTCATGCATAGATCATTTCTCACGTTATGTGGTCACAACTCCTTTGCAAACAAAGAGGTTGCACACAAGCTCATAATTAACTTACTTTGCCAGTACACTACATCTAAAGTAATATTGTCAGACAATGGTAAAGAATTTTCCAATAGTTTGTTAAGTAACATATGCGACCTATATACCATTAAACAGACTTTCATCACAGCATATCATCCAGCTAGTAATGGTCTTACTGAAAGAGCAAATCGTAAGATACTAGAAGTCTTGCGACATGTAGCTCATCCTATGCAAAGTTCATGGGAAGACTGGGTATCTTTTGCAGCAGCCTCCATAGATGGGTCCATAAATTCATCTATGTGGGTAAATCCCCACATTATATCATATATGGATCCGATAAATGACGTCTGTATGACATATTTACTGGTAAATCTTCTCCTGTATATAATATGGATGACTAGCCTACTCAATTGGACAACTACAGGTGTTTGATAGCATCCATATGGAAGTCAGAAAACACTTAGAGGCTAGTAGGTATGAAATAATGCTTAAACAACATGCTCAAGCTGTAACAATAGATGTTGCTATATGGGATATAGTCATGATAAAGCCCCAGAAAGATTGTCTAAACTTACTCCCAAATTCTTAGGTCCATATGTAATTACAGAAATAGCCCAAGGTAATAAGATAAAAGTAAAAGACATAACGCAGGGAAGGAAGAAACAGTGCATGTAGACAGGTGCAAAAAGATTCACATAAATAGCACAAGTACAGAACATCCACAAGAAATAGATTCCACTTCCACATCTAGTATAATAAATACATACAGACAAAAACTTGGGTCTGCTAATAAAACCCAATAATGGATGCTATTGCTGTTATTGGTAAATGTAGTGGTTGTTACACTCGCTCAACAGGATACAGCTCCTGCAAAAGCATTAAACCTTGTTGCCTTGGTGGAAAATAGAGGAACCGTCTTAGTTGTAGAGGACTTCATTACCGTGGGACTAATTGCAATTCCAGAGGCAATTAACAACCTTGGACAATATGCATTAGAATTACATCGACATATAGAGAATGTCACGACTCATGTGAATAACTTTCATATCTACAAAGAAATATACACCAGGTCAAACATTACTTTTACTAGACCTATCAAACAGACCATAGAGTTACAGACAAATAGAGTAAATAGGTTGTTAATAATAATTAACAGGAGAAAGCATTCGTTTACCGGTGAACCACATGAAATACGGCAACATGCTCATGCTCGCCAACAGAGGCGGGGCCTTTTTAACTTCATGGGACACCTAAGTAAACAATTGTTTGACACAGCAATGGCAGACGACGTGACTGCCTTAGGTAAAAAGTTAGGTGCAGTAAATAAAGCACTGGGGAAATATAATAGAATTGTCATTCAAACTCCAAAGTATAAACCTAAAAACCCATGAAATAATAGACACAACTAATGAGTTATCTGCAGTGGTAAATAAATAAATTGGAATAGTGCCATAGATAAAACAAATCTAACTAATTACTGAGTACAAAGCAGCCATCGAAAGAGCCGTCCAGGAATTAACTGAAATAAATGAGGTAGTAATTTGTGATTTGGTAGATGCAGGATTAGGTAGTGAATTCTAAGTTGTTACATCTCCAACAATTGCAGTCAGCAGTGGAAATAGCAATTAATTAGTATAAGTTAACTCCCATTTTTGCCATTATCTAGTAATCGGGACTATTCTCACTGAAACACATATACTAATTAATATTCCTTTTAAAACCCAGATCCCTTTAACATTTGCGAACTGAGTCATTTCCCTATTATAGTAAATCATAAACTACTGGTTGTTGATAAATCACCTCAATATATTTTTGCATCAGAGGACTATACATTAATAGACACCTTAGAAAAAGATTCACTTGATGAATGTCACACATCTTACTTACATTTGTATGTATGCCCTGCTTACTGGTTTATATTCAGGTTAGCAGTGAAATCAAAATGTGAACTTTCATTCATCATTCTTGATTCCACACTCTCCACTTCCTACTGTACATATTCACCTGTCAGTAATGAGTCTCTCTACCATGCACACTTTGGGACTACACATTATTATTACTATCAACAGAGAACTAGTGTGACATTGATTTGCAACGATAAAGTAAAACATGTGTGGGTGAAAGGCTATCACATGGCTCCTGATCATTGTGGGATAAGGAATGATGAATTCCTTACCTTAGCAACACATCACCAACTAGCATTAGTGTCAACACTTTATACTCAGTTGCAGTCTCTTAACCTTGTAGTCAATATTTCTTTCGATAAAATTACTATTGTATCAGATCAAGTAAAATTCCTAAAATACTTAAATGCCTCAAAGTTCACCACTACTTTAGATACCTTGTTACCTTTGCGTTTGTCTAAACAAGTCGTATTTCACCTCTACATCATACCTGCACTAATCTTGATTGTTTGTACACTTGTCTTTACCTGGTGTATTATTATTATTATTATTATTATTATAGAAGCTGTCATAGCCTCCCAACAGGGTGCAGACACATCAATAGATGGATCCACACAAAATACCTGGGGAGTACTGAAGAGAGACTACAACAACTAAGAAAAAAGGAAAGGGGCTACTGAGTATAGAGAGCCCAAAAGAGAAAACTAGTTGTCAATGAAAGCTTATACAAAAGAAAAGATATGATTTTTAAAAAATAGACAAACTACTGTTGCAATAAGACATTAACTTTAGATTTAAAACCAGTAATATCAGTTGACTGTACAACCTCGTTAGGTAGATGATTCCATAAGGTAATCATAGAAGGAATAAAACAACGAGAAAATTGAGATGTAGAAGCATTAATTGGAGTCATGGCAAAGTCATTAAGACTCCTTGTAAACCTTGTTGTGCGAGTCGGAATAAAAAGTTCAGGTAAAACACTATGCAGGGGATGCCGAGTATTGTTAAAAATTTTGAATACAAGACTAAGGGCACCAACCTGACGCCGATGATGGAGATCAAGAGATACAGCAGGTAGAACAAATTTTATAGAAGTAAGAGCTCTGTCAAGCAACTTTAGATGACAGTCAGCAGCAGAGTTCCAAACAGAAGAGCAATATTCAAAGTGAGGCAAAATAAAAGCATAAAAAGATTTTAAGACTATGGTTTCACACGCAATTTTTTTAAAACACTTGCGGAGTAAACCAATCTTTTGTGCAATAGTAGAAGATAAGGAACGAATATGCCTTTCAAAGGTCAACTTGGGATCAAGAGTCACTCCCAACAAATGCAAACCTGTCACATCCTCAATTTGTTCACCAGAAATATGCAAACAAGGATGAGGAGGAACCAAAGTGCGTGATCTGCTAATAATCATGGAGTGAGTTTTCCTGGCATTAAGCTTCATACCCCAAAGTTCACACCAAGAAGTAATCTTAGCCAAGTCCCTGCTTAGGGATGCTGCAACTTCAATTCTACTCACTGGTGATGGAATGGGTGAATATAAAGTTGTGTCATCAGCATAAGAAATAAGCTTATTTTCGAGCTCAAAGCCCAAGTCAGCAGTAAAGAGAATAAAAAACAGAGGCCCAAGTACACTGCCCTGTGGAACACCCGAAACAACAGGTACAGGGACAGAAGTGCACCCATCAATGACAACACATTGTGACCTGTTCATCAGAAATTCTTTAAAAATTGATAAGAGACTACCACCAATACCAATAAGTTGCAGCTTATGTAAAAGTGCTTTATGATTAACCCGATCAAAAGCAGAGCTAAAATCAATAGCCACAACACGAGATTCATATCCCTTGTCCAACGAAGATTGAAGTGCGTGAGACAAGGTCAAAAGTGCATCGCAGGTACCCAAACCTTTGCGAAAACCAAATTGTGAAATGGGTATTAAATCATTATTATTACAATAAGAGTTAAGACGCCTCGCTAAAAGCCTCTCAAAGATCTTAGAAAGAATAGGTGTAATGGAAATGGGACGATACTCGGATGGATTTGATGACGCAGTGGCTCCCTTTGGAATTGGGGTAATTCTGGCTTTACGCCAGTAAAGAGGAAAACTACCAGATTTCAAGAGCAACCTAAATACCACAGCCAATTTAGGTGCTAAAACAACAGCAATCTTAAGGAAGAGAGGGAAAAATCCATCAGGGTCAGTCCCACCATAAGTGTCAAGATCCAATAGATATTGTTTCAATTCAGCTGATTTAAAAGCTATTGACTTTAGACCAGGACTAGGGTAACATGTTGAAGGCAATTGCAATTCCTGATCACTCTGCTTACCAATGAATATATTTGAAAACATATTAGCCTTAATCAATGGGTCAAAAGAAACAGAACCATCAGAATCACGAAGTGGAGGCATGGAGGAACCAATACCAAATAATGAGGCCTTAAGTGAAGCCCACCATTTATGTGGCTGAGTAGCACCTGCAAGAACCTCCTGTAAATGGGAATTGTAATCCCTCTCAGCATTACTATAAACTCTCTGCGCAACTGACCTAAGATGTATATAGTCATCCCAAAGCAACTGGTTTCGACCACGTCTCCAGCGATGGTATGCAGCCTGCTTGTTATTAAAAGCACGTTTGCAGCCATCATCAAACCAAGCTTTATCTTTTATACGGGATTTGATTAATTTTGATGGGACTCTTCTGTTAAGAATTTCCAAGAGAGGGTTATTGAGTGATGAAACTGGGTCATCAGATCTTAGTATGTGGTTCCACTGGATATTAGTAACATCGTCACATACATTATCCCAGTTAACCCGAGATTTAAGATAGACTTTACGAGTGATAGTGATATCAGGCAAAGTAAATTCAAGATTGATTTTACAGGATATGGAATTATGGTCAGAAGTACCCACAGGTGCAAGAACTATAGTCTCCACAACACCAGGAACATCTGTCAAAACGAGATCCAGACAGTTTCCAGAAATATGTGTAGGTCCAGTAATCAACTGTTCACACCCAGATAAATTAGTAAAATCCAGGGCAGCATGACCGTGTCTATTTGTTGGAGAAACAGAGTTCAGCCACTCTTGATGATGTGCATTTACATCTCCAACAAAGATGAAAGAGGACTTGACATCAACAGACTGAATTAATGCCATGGCATTTAAGAGACAGTCATATAGGTTGTCATTGGCGTCAGGATTTCTGTATAGGCTAAAAATGTAGTGGTTATGATATTTACTGGAAACTTTAACTAACTGGATCTCATGGCAACCGCAAATAAATTTTGTTAAAGGCTGGGCATTGAAGCCAGATCGGATGTACAAACTCATTCCACGAACACGAGGAAAAGAGTCACGACGAATAAGAAGTGGTTTATTAAAGCCAGGCATAAGAAGTTCTGAAACGTGTCTATGGTTAGAGACAAGAGTTTCTGAACAAAAAACAATGTCATAATCTACTGATGCCAAAGTTAGATCTTTAATGTTCTTATGAAGTCCGCGGATGTTAGAATACAAAATACGGCAGCTTCTCACATGATGGGTAGGTCTACGTGGACCGGGATTTAATTCAATATCACCGGACAAAATAACAAGTAAAAACTTGAATAACTGAAAGAAGTAAAATGGGAAGATGAGAAGTAGAGAAATCGTGAAGCAAGTCCAAGTACAAGCAAAGGTCATATAACCGGAAGAACCAAGTATAAGGAAACCTGAGTCAGCAAGCTAATAAAATTAACGTCATCCCTTTCAGACATTGGCCTAGAAGAGCTAGCTCAAACTCTCCAGGGGTGACGGGCAGGAGAAGAACCTACTGGCAAGGGACTGCCTTGCTTAGGCGGGCGTTACTTCTCAATAGATCAAAAATGATCTTCCCACCTTCACTATCTGAGCATGGCGACCAGAATAACTGCCATAATCTGATCTTATAACCGGATCAAAGATAGTAGCTGCGTGACTGCGGTTTGCACCAAGATGAGCAGCTTCACCTTTATAAGAGTAAGAATAAGAAAGAATAAATTGGAAAGTAAAGGTGAAATTAGTTAGATTGTGCCATCTAATAGTAGGGAAATGGATGAGTTGCGGAAAATCAGGCACATGACTATGGCATCAACCCATGACTCCATTTCAGAGATGCCGTTGGCAGCATAAAGCTGCTCTTCCGCCTTAAGGGCTACCCTGAACCCTACTAAGAAGAACACTCATACGCCCAATAAGAGCATTGGCCGGTGGTGTACTAATAGGATTTTGAGTGGCATTTCCTCCAACCCAGGGTTCCCAAACCCACCCAGGAAGACTCATCTGCTAAAAGAACCATTGGTCTTCCAGGGTTGCTGGGATATCCCGCCCAGCACGGGCATACGGAAGGTCTATGATAAATATAGGCTAATGTCTACTCGTGAGAGAGAGACAGCAGAGAGGCATAGAATAGAGGAGGATGCAAATGCTTAAGTTAGTTTACACTATTTAATACACATTTAGCTAGGATGTATATCATAATAGAAGGAATATATATATATATATATATATATATATATATATATATATATATATATATATATATATATATATATTAAGGGTATATTTGGGCAGGAGGTTTTCTCTTAAACATGTATGGTTGAAGGCGATGGTAAGTTCGGCATTATATATTTTCTTAAGTAGATTTTCTTTAATTCAGATTGTCTTTTTATCTTCTTCTTTTAGTTGATTTAACACTTCTCCATAAGAAGAGTGTGTGTTTGCCATATCGCGATTTCGGGTCCTAGACCCTTCTTCAGTGGCTTGGTTTTGAGGACTTGTCATCTCTGTGGTCGAGGTGAGAATGACTCAGAGTTGTGGCAGCACTCAATTTAAGGCGTTGCCTCCGCTCCCCTACGCAACGTGCTGTCCTCTGATGGTATTGCAATGGGCTCACCTTTAGGAGTCCTATTTGCAAATTTCTTCATGGGCTGTGTGGAGGAAGAAACATTCAAGAAGATGACGAAACCTGACATATACTGCAGCAACATCGACGACATTTTCATCAAGGCGAGGAATGAAGAGGACATACACACACTCAAAAGCTGTCTTCAAGAAACATCAGGACTGAACTTCACCATCGAGAACAGTAGCGACGGAAAAAAAAAAAAAAAAAAAAAAAAATATATATATATATATACATATATATATATATACATATATATATATATATACATATATATATATATATATACATATATATATATATATACATATATATATATATATACATATATATATATATATATACATATATATATATATATATACATATATATATATATATATATATATATATATATATACATACATATACATATATATATATATATACATATATATATATATATATACATATATATATATATATATATACATATATATATATATATATACATATATATATATACATATATATATATATATATACATATATATATATATACATATATATATATATACATATATATATATATATTTTTTTTTTTTTTTTTTTTTTTTTTAAGCAAACGAGGTTAAAGGAAATTGATATTTCTGCATTGGAAAGTTTATTGTTGACTTTTTCTAATTGTCTAACAGTTTTTCTTTGTTCTTGGTTGAGTTGTTGTATTAGTTGGCCGAAGTTCCTTGACGATTCGGAGAGATCATTCTCCATCCTCAGAAGGGTTGTAAGTGAAGCAGTGTTGAGTTTTACTTCTATTTATGGCTGTCTGCTGGGTAAGGGGGCGGGGCTAGGTCAGGTTAGCTGGCTCCTGATTGGTCGGGTCACGGGTTGGCTGATCCTGGTGGATTGCTGGCTGTCTGGAGGATCTTAGAAGGTAGGTATGTTGGGGGTTGGACTGTTGACTGGCTCTGTTGGTTGTTTGAGTAGTTTGGGTGGTAGGGGGGGATATACTGCTGTTGAATATTCTTTTAGAGGTGGGAAGTGTTTGGAAGTCTTCTGTTTGTATGTTCAGGATGTAGTGTTTGAATGTATATGGTTTCCAAGAAGGCCAGTCGTCTGTGGTCTGATTCTCTGTCCAAAATGATGGTGTTATTATTGTGGTCTTGGCGGGTGAGGGCTTGATGGAATGGTGTCTTGTAGTGACTTTTTATAGTGCCATTTTGAAGGTTTAGGGTAAGACGACTCGTCAAGCGAGTCCTCGTCATCCCGATGTAAGAGTGTGGCCCACAGTTCACATTGTTGCAGGTGTGTCGGTAAATGACGTAGTCTTGCTGAAGAGGCGTCTTATCTTGAGCAAGTCTATTTCGGAGTATGAGCTGAGAGGTTTTGCGGGACTTGTAGTAGATGATTAGGTTAATCTTATCCTCTGGATTAGTGGGGTGGACGTGTTTTTTTATGATGTCTCGCATGATGACTTCATCATTTTTGTGTTCTGTAGACATATGGTTCTTGTAATATATCTTAATATCGTTGCCAGTGCTTTGGTTGGTGTCTTCTTTTTTGTACCATTTCCTCAAGTGTTGGATAATGGCTGCGTTGATGGTGGAGTTACTGTAACCATTATTCACGAGTACTTGTGTAATTCGGTCAAGTTCAGTGTATGTGGCTCTCCAGGTAGTACAGTGGGAGAGGGCCCTTCTAATGTAGGCGTTGATAGTGGAACGCAGGTATCTTTTGGGACACTCGCTCATCCCATTGAGGCACAGTCCTGTGTTGGTGGGTTTGGTGTAGACTGTAGTTTCAAAACCGTTGTTACTGGCTGTGACCATGATGTCTAGGAATGGGAGTTTTCCATTGGTGGACTCTTCGAAGGTAAAGTTGAGTCCAGAGGATGATATGAATCCAACGATTCATTTAGTCAGCAAATACAATTGAGGTCACTGGCCTCACAGGAGTCTTGTTCACCAGTCACCATCTAGTTAAGACTCCTAGCTAAACTCGTTGTATCATATAGCTAGGTCCCTTCAATAACTCTGGTAAAACTCAGACGTTTATCAATTTGCCACCAACTCAACCTTAACTCCGAAGAGAATAAAGACCTACAGCCACTATTTCTCAACTCTATCAACGCTACCACATCATCGTATCCTTGGGTATCTTCAACCTGAACAAACTCCTCTCAAACCATTACGAAACCTCTAGATTTTTCCGGCATTATTCTTCGAACTCCACCCTCTGTTTCACTTATGCCTGCCACTAGGATCTTTTCAAGTTAATTTTTTTCTGGCCTATTTGGATTTGATATTAAGAAGGTTTACAGTCCTGATGGGATTTCTCATGTTATCACAAAAAAAACTGTGTGTCCCTGCTGACTCCCTGCCTGAACAAACAGATCCATCTTTGTCTGTCATCAAGCACTTTTCCTTCTGGCTCGAAGTTGGCTCTAATTCAACCTGTTCCGAAGAAGGGTAACCACTCCCAAACCTCCAGCTATCGCCCCATTGCTTTGATCTCTTGTCTTTTTAAAATATTCAAATCTGTTATTCACAAGCACCGTCTCGACATTCTTTCCGATTGTCAGAATGGCTTCCGCCAGGGATGCTCTAGTGGTAGTCTTCTATCCTTTCTTTCCAATTCATGGTCATCCTCTATTCGAAACTTCCGAAACATACCGAAAACTCTGATTGAGAGTGGGGGTCCTGGGTAATGTGTTTATCCTAAGTAAATTAATTCTGAACTCTTCCTCCAACAATACAGTATGTATGATTGTCAGTTCGCTGGATAATCTTTTCATTTCACATTGTTTAGGACATACCCTACTCTCTGTGGCAGTTACTACATTTTATTCCTGTATATAATCCTCCGATTCACTTTGCAGAAGCATAAATTTTCCCTCCGACCGATATCCAGAATTGTACACATAATTCAAGAAAGTATTTAATATAACCTATTTCTATGTCAGAATCAGAACACTATTCGCATCAGATTTACTGACGGTCTGTGAACTTCATTATTTATCTGACACTCATACAACTTGTATTTTGGGCAGGTAACAGACCAAGTGGAGGCTCGGAAATCGTTCCTTGCCAGTATTGTGTATGTGGTGCTCCCCAGTCGTCTCGAGAGGTCGGTAAATACTGTACCTTGAACAGTGTCATAGGTATATTTATACTTTATTGGGATTTGAATAATGTCATTTTTTGTGTAGCAATTTCATCACTAGTTAACCCTCACCAACTGAATATTTTTTAACATTAGCAAACCACATATTTGTTTAATATTTTCAGAAAATCATATTAGCAAACGACATCACACCTCTCAAATTGTGGAAGTTGCTGTTCATTGACCTAATTATAAAAGAGCCCAGCAATGGATCTCAAGTGTAATGAAATAAGGCTTACCGGTATATCAATTTTTTCACAGGTGGGACTACACTCACAGTTTTGAATATACACCCTTCTGCTTTGCTCTGGCCAAACCAGTGTTAAAACCAAGTTGGCTGAGCTGTTACTATCCCTTAAGTCATCAAGTATGGATTGGCATCTTCATTTCAGCTTTAGTAGTCTGCGGCACCCTCGTTCAGGTTTGGATGATTTTTTTTCTCTTGGTGTTTGTTATTTCTGTTCTTATAAAAATATTATGTACAAAGGGTCTATAAAGATAATTGATTTCCCGTTTATATTTATAGGAACTGTGGGGCCACTTGACACATGATTAGACAAGGAAATCAGATAAGGCAGAGAAATGGGCACACTGCCCAGTTACTTAAGCCTCAGTCAAATTCCCCCTTTGCAGCCGGCGAAAATCTCAGTTTCACCCAGGAACTTTCTTGTACGCAAACACCTCTTAATGTAGACATCAGGGAAGGAAGTCAATCCATGAACTGCCAACCTTAAACCTAGTTGCCAAACCTCATAAACTCAACCTAGCGAATTTATCCTACCCTTGTCTGTCATGCACAAGTCACATTGCACCACTCATTTATAAGCCATATCATGCCATCCTCTGTTAGGACATTGTCGCCTCTTTTACCCTTGTAGTGACACCAAGCACTTTGCGCTTCTCCCGCTTCACCTATTTACCTGTCGCCGGCGAGTGCAGCCGACCCCGCCAGGCTAAAGGTCGCCGATAAGCCGTCACTCGGCCACTCTGCCTGCCGCTCTCGACCAAGCAACATCTTCTGACCTGCCGTCGCCCCAGCCCGCTGCTCGACTACGCCACGCTCTCTACACTACCTCCTGCAGCCGCTACCTCTCTCACACCACGCGGCCACGACAGGCGGGATTCTCCAGCTACAAGGTGCTTGCTACTACACAACCCTGTAACCTAACCAATAAATTGTTACCGTATATGATCGAGTCTGTTTACCCCAATAGTAATGCAACTCTCCTTGTTACAATTGGTGACCCCAGAAATCAGCTCGTTTACCCAAGCTACAAACTACTCCACTCTAGTTCCACGTGCTACAAGCTTCTCCACTCTACGTTCACGTGCTACAAGCTACTCCACTGTACGTCTACTCTATGCTACGTCCACATGTTACATCTACTCCACACTACTGATACATTCTACAACTTCTCTACACCACTACCTACTACCTACAATTGACGCCTACAACGCCACGCTACTGATACGTTCTACAACTCCTCCATACTTCATCTACGACCTACAATTACTTCACGGTACGTTCAAGGGCTACATCTTCCCCACGCCCCTACCTATGAGCTATATTCAACGTCTGCAACCTACCACGATCTTCACAATGCTCTACGTCTCCACCAACCCCACTCCAAAGGTATTTTCATGCAAACACCTACACTATACAACCATCCCCCTTGTTCTCCCCATGTTCCCCTGTGTTAACGTTACTTGCCCACCAGTGTCGCCCCCATTTTTTTTGTTATTTTCTTTTCTTCATGTTCCGACAATGGACATAGGGCTAATCAAGCCTGTTACTGTGGCCCAGGTCAACTGCTGCTCACACATATGCACACACGTCACGACTTCCGAACTGGTACCCAGCAACAGAGAGAGGGAAGTGAGGGTTATTCCCAAATAAGGCAGCTGTTATGGTACCATCGAGTGTGCTTTACGACGTTTGGTGGTCTTATAGTTTGTGCCTGAAACTCAAATCAGAAGAGTAATTATTCCCAGGCCCTCACCTGAGAGGATCGATCTCCCGACCTTTAGGATATGAGTCCAGAATACTAACCACTTTGTGCCCCTTTGTGCATTTTACCCCCACCCTCGACCTCTTTCCCCTTGCCCCAGTGTTCCCACTCCTTCCTCACAACCAACCCCCACCTCTCGTCCATATATTCACCCCTACCCCCTCTTTCTCTACCTCATCATTTCACTCCCACCTGGCCATACACGCCATTTTTGACCCGCCTCACAACCTCCTTTGTCCACCCCACTAACTTTACCCCCACCACATATTAACCCTTTCCTCTCGTCCCTGTCTTTCCCTTAGCCTCCCCATTGTTATCGTCACGCCCTCCATTACCCGTTTTCTCTTTCCTGACCACGTGTGACCCCCTTAAATTACACCCTGTGTCCTGCACTCCCTCCTCACTACCACCCCCGTATCCTACCTATTCCTCCTCGCGCTCGCACCATTCTTATTCCCCATTTTCTTTACCACACCATTTTTTTCTCTCACTACCCCCCTAACTCCACTCTAAACCCCCTTTGTCTCCTACCCTTACCCCTGCGGCCACGCTATCTTCAACCCACCGCACTCACCATTTCTCTCCCTCCACGTGCCCCCCATTCAAAGCCCACACACTACCCCCCAGTGTTCTAGCCATCCCCATTCGTGTGTAACACATAATTTTTAAGTATCCACGTCCACGCACGCCACACCACCCTTTCGCATGCACACATTTTGCCTTCCAAACTATCACCATGGATACCCCCACTGTCTACACACACAACTCCCCCAACATGTCTCTGCCCAACAACACAGATACTCGTACATGCGCTCTCACTCAGTCACCTACTCTACATATATCCTACGTTACTCCATGTTCTTGCAACCTACACTCTTGGTTCCTTCACATAGAGGCAGTATGGTGTGGCAACGCATAAACCGATGAACAGAAATTCCAAGCCATCCTTCGCGCCCTTCCAAATGAAGCGTCCTCATCTATCTCTCCACTCCTCCCTTCTCTCGACCAGAATTCGTTATACCAGGGGGTTAAGGCAGCCATCACCACTGCCCATGGCATGTCAACGGAGCAATATTTCAAGGCGCTGGATGACATGCAGTTGAAAGGGCGCCGCCCGTCTGCACTGCTGCGGCATATGCAGCATTTAAACGAGAACACCATTTCAACTTCTCCTGCTGGCCCAACCTGACCTACCCCTATGGGAATAAGGCAAGCTAGCGGATACACTAATGGACACCTATGCGGACGGCATGGGCATGTGGCCTACGCAACACACCGCTGCGCCGAGTACGTCGCACTCCATGTCCGGCATTCTACCACCACCTCAACAGCATCATACTCTACCACAACCTCACTGCACGACTTCAATATCCTAGTGCAGCAGATCCAGGCCGTATCGAACAAAGTCGACCTACTCCGAGCCCCTCCACTACACCACCAGCAGCAGAGGGCTCAACCGGCCCGCCAACTACCTCCTACCCAGCGACACCCACCGAACACCTCAGCTCAACAACACTGGCAGGACCCTCAAACCTGCATGTACCATCAGAGGTTCGGTCACGCAGCACGCAACTGCCACACCCGTGCCAGTGGGGTTCATCCACTAACCGCCCTACAGCCTGACCAAGCCGGGGAAACGAGTAAGGTGGTGGCAAGACAACGCCCTCCATGCTACACCCCGCACCACATCATCCAACACAGGGCCAACCAAGATCACACCTATGCACCATCACCACATACCTCCTACAACCGAGCACAACATCGCCGCAAACCTCGTCATCACTCCACTAACACCGGGTCAGCAACACATGAGCGACTCTCCATGCTCACCTCACCAAACCACTCGTACTCTCCTATGGGTGGAAGACCTAAGGTCGAGGGTATATTTCCTCATGGATTTAGGGTCCAAAGTGAATGTGGTTCAACCCCTGGATAAAGGCAGACAGAGCCAGGCATCGATGGCATATGACCTGCTGGCAGCAAACATGTCGCCCATCGCCACGTACAGCACAAGAAGCAGGGGCGTCACCCTGATGCAGCAGGAGTATGATGTGTGGCCCTTCGTCATAGCAGACGTACAGGCCCCCATCCCGGGTTTAGACTTCCTGACAGCACACGATCTCTTGTTAGATGCCAAGAGACACGAATTAATACACCACCCCTCAGGAGCCATCATCACGACGAAACACTGCCGCCAGCCCAAACCTACCATTACCAACATCCTTCAAGACAGTCCATATGATACCACACCACACAGCACACACATGACCCCAGTATTTGCCAAAATGGTCTTCGCCAAGCCCCGGAGGATAACCCCCGAGCGGTTGGAGGCAGCGAAACGAGAATTCAATGTCATGATACAACAAGGGATAGCGAGACCTTCAGACAGCGCTTGGGCATCGCCTCTACACATGGTACCGAAGCAGCAGGAAGGAGAGTGGAGGGCATGCAGTGACTACAGTGCGCTGAATGCAGCTTCCACACCCAACAGGTATCCGATACTACACGGCCTGGATTTCCACTCCAAACTTCAAGGGTGTGCAGTATTCTCGAAGATAGACTTGCTACGGGCATTCCACCAAATTCCTGTTGCTGAGGACGACATAAAAAAGACGGCGATTAACACACCCTTCGGCCTATTTGAGTTCCCGTCCATGAACTTTGGCCTACGTAATGCTGCCCAGACATTCCAACGATTTATGGACAAGGTGCTGAGGGGCCTTGACTGGACAGTCGGATACATAGACAACATCCTGGTGACCTCCGACACACACACGCAGCACCAACAACACCTAAGGGAGCTGTTCAGCAGACTACAACAACACAGGCTGAAGGTCCACCTTTCCAAATGCATCCTGGGAGCTGACAGCTTACACTTCCTCGACTACCATGTTACACCCGACGGTATCACCCCCCTCCTACAGAAAGTAGAGGCCGTCAGGGAATTCTCACTACCTACTACTGCCAGGAAGCTTAGGGAGTTCTTAGGGGTGTAAACTACTACCACCGCTTCATTCCTCACGCCGCCTCTGTCCTCGCACCACTCCATGACCTCTTGAAAGGACTTAAGAAAAACTCACAGAAGAAGTTAGTATGGTCCACAGCAGCTGAGGAAGCCTTCAACAGCATCAAGACGAAGCTGGCAGACACGACATTACTCGACTACCCAACTCCACACTCACCGACATCCATATACACGGACTCCTCCAACAACGCCATCGGGGCAGGTATTCAACAGGAAGTGGACAGAGCATTGGAACCGTGAGGAAACAAGTGAAGGAGTGAGTCGCCTCGTGCATACCTTGCCAGCGAGCAAGATTGGACGACATACCCGACCCCCGACACACGAGTTCCATGTGCCCACCACTAGGTTCCACACTGTGTATGTCGACATCGTGGGACCCTTACCTCCATCGCGCGGTGCACGCTACCTGCTCACGTTCATCGACAGAATGACTTGTTAGTGCACTGAGACCCCCATGAATGACATCACAGCTGAAGTTACTGGCCGCCACTTCCTCAGTAACTGGATGTCCTACTTTGGACCTCCGGCCGTAATTGTCACAGATCAGGGAACCCAGTTCGAGTCGAGGGCGTGGCAGGACATGCTGACACTCCTAGAAACCCGACGGCAGAGGACCACAGTGTACCACCCGTGCAGTAACAGAATGGTAGAAAGGATGCACATAAGACGCATTCAGGGCGCTGCAGTCGGACGAATGGACAGACGCCCTACCACTAGTCCTCCTCCCCATCAGTGCTACAGTTAAGGAGGACCTACACGATTCCCCAGCGAAGCTAGTGTTTGGCGAGGACCTCAGCCTGCCAGGACAACTGCACTGGACCTCGATACCTCCAATCTCTCATTCCTCCCGGCGCTGAAGGCAGCCATTGACAACACCCGCCCTATACCTATGCGTCACAACGCCTCCAACCCAATCTACACACCCGCTGGTCTCCGCTCCGCCCCTAATTTATTCCTTTGCACGGATGCACACCGGACACCGTTACAAGAATCCTACACCGGACCTCATCCCGTTATCTCCAGGACAGATGCGACTGTCACTATTCAGGTAGTGGGTAAGCTGTACGTCACGTCCTGGGAGCGGGTGAAGCCAGCTCACACCAACACACACACACACTCACCCACACGTGCATCTGTGTATCCTTACTCCAACATCCTCACCCCTCTACTTCCCCCAACCACCACTTCAACATACCACCGCACACCACTCCTACCCACGCCACAACCACACCACGCTGACATACCACTTCCACACACACACCCTTCACGACTCCTACCTACACCCCAACCACACTCACAGTCTCACCACGCACCCCAGCCACACCTAAACACACACCCTATGCCACTCCTATCCACACCATCAACCTCATCCCACAAGTACACACAACCGCCTACCTCACCGCTAACCCAGCCTCAACCTACTCCTTTGTCCAGCCCCACTCCCTGTCCCCTACCCAACCTATGCCCTCCCACATTCAACCCCAACCTCCCTCACCTTCTCCCACCCAAGTCTCACCACCACCTCAAATCAAACCTACTCCTTCCTTCACACTTCCACCCCTACCCCGCTCTCCTTCTCCTACCCAATCCACACCTGATCCTATGCAACCCCAACCTTCCTCACCTGCTCGCTCACCTTCTCCTACCCACACCCTGCCTGACCTTATTCCTATTCCTCCCGAGCCTACTCCTAATATTCCCCCGCCTCTAGTAATCCCTCTAGTATATCCTCAGAACTGACCACTTGACACACAGCACTTGCCGACCACGCCACCACGACCCTGTACACCAATCCAACACTGCCAACTGCAGAAGTACCTCACACACCTCTACAATGCAGACACACACCCACTGCACACGCCTGCAGACACACTCACTCCCTATTATTAAGCCACACACTCCTCCCCCCCCGTACACACGCCACACCGTACCCGTACATTTATGTATCACCCTTATAATTATTTTTATGTATATATGTATATGATATTCTGTACCTCCCTGTGACGGGAAATTAAGTTTTTTATTATTTAATTAATTATGATGTGATGTAAAAATTACTTACTGTTATTAATTCTTACCTTACCCGGACTTAACGTGGACTTCCGTTGTGTTGGCTTCAACGATCATCAGCAGAGGTCAATTATCCCTTTTTATCCCAACTTCCATCAACATAAATTTATTTCTATGGGTCCTTGCGTTATATATGCACTTATACAGTATTAGCAGAATTGTAAAGGTGTACAAAAACAACCAAGTTACAATTACTTTAATTATATTAATTTCAGTCGTGCACCAACAATTAAATTATTTAAACAATTAATAAATTATTACCACACGCATACACCCACACAAACAAAAATAACTTGCTAGCTAATATCGCAATAAATCGATAATCACGGCACTCATTTTGTTTCACGGTCTTGTAATGTCTTCCTTTATTTTATTTCGATTGTTCTCCAGTTCGATTTTTGTTATGATAATCATAGCCTTACGTTAACTCATTGACTAAGCAAGACTAACACTGTGATTAATTATTATTAGGTGCGATTTCAAGACCCTCCTACTCAATTACTTTAATTAATATTCAAATGCAAACTAACACTGTCGACTTCGAAAAATCTAAAACCAAGATCACTACATAGACTCAGTTAAAGATTATGTCCTTGCACCAGTTTCAATTTTCAATGTCATTGCACAACGTATCACTCGTTACTTTCCATAGGTACGAGAGACTCTACGGCAAGTCCTTCTATCGTCCTCAACGAGAAAGACCAGCTCCCCTCTTACCTTATTTCCCTATCAATTGTCTGTTGCAATTGATTAATAATATAACCTTGAAGCTTTGGTAATTTCCGAGATTCAACTTTGGTTATCTCTTCGTCACAAAAGACAAAGGCCGAGATAAGAGAGATCAAGGACGAGCAACTACGTACGTGTGCACTCACTCATATGCAAGATCGAACTGATTCAAAAGCGGCTACCAAGGGTAACTTGGCATTGGCAGGGTGGTAACGTTACGTCCCTTCACACTCTACAGTTGGTGGCATGTCTGGCGGCGGTGCACTGGCGCCAAACAACTCGTTCGAAAGCCTACCTATACTGACTAACTTGACATTCTACACATCAGTTAAACATCAGTTACACATGCAGTTCTAATTAACGACGTATAAATCATTCCCTATGATTTCCCCACTTCACGAATCATATGCAATTTCTTGAATTAATATTTCCTTCAGCAATGATACGAGCGAGAATTACGGACGAGTAGACAGCCGTGGAGAGGACGCCATGGTCGGTATGCCTTAAATCTTGTACAAACCTGTACCTCGATACGGTGCAACGACTAGCTAACATAATACCAGTGGAATATCCTCTGCCTGATTCAATAAGCCCTAATTTCTATGCTACGTTATTATCATTATAATTATGCCACGAGTAAATCATCGACTCGTGACACTCCCTTTTCTGCTAAACATTGTGGGGGAGGGGAGGGGTGGGGGTACTGTAGCGATACCAAGCACCTTGCACTTCTCCCGCTTCACCTATCTACCTGTCGCTGGCGCGTGCAGCCGACCCCGGCCAGGTTAAAGGTCGCCGATGAGCCGTCGCTTGGCCACTCTGCCTGCCGCTCTCGACCTAGCAACATCTGATTTGCCGTCACCCCAGCCCGTTGCCTGACTATGCCACGCGCTCTACACTACCTCCTACAGCAGCTACCTCTCTCACACCACGCGGCCATGGCAGGAGGAATTCTCCAGCTACAAGGTGCTTGCTATTACACAACCCTGTAACTTACCAATAAATTGCTACCGTATATGATCGAGTCTGTTCACCCCAATAGTAATGCAACTCTCCTTGTTGTTACACCCTCATACTTACAATGATACACATTTTTCACCACCATAACTTATATTTTCCTCTACTCTTTAATCAAGTGATGTATTCACACTTCACTTTCCTTGTTTTTCAAAATTTCTTACCCTCTCAGATAGTCGGAAGCTGAGCACAATTTTCAGTTACCTCCTTGCTTATACTACAGTAAATTTTCACCATCATAAGATAATGTGCTGCCAGCCACAGTACATTAATCATTTCATGCAGCCTTGATACTTAACCTTGTCATTCTAACCAGTGCTATCAGTAACTAATGCTTCTTTCAATCCTCAGTGACAAATCTGGTAAAGATTCGTTGATAAAGGGAGACGTTCATTAAAGAGAACCCAACAAGCAAACATTTTTGCTTTGTATATTGGTTATTGGCAGCTCTTTAAAAGATGGTAAATAGTGCAAGAGGTGAGGAAAGAGTGTGAGATATGAAGGAAACAGTATAAAATGAACGAAGAGTGTATGATGTGAGGAATGTAGTGAAAGCTGAAGGAAGAGTGTGAGAGGTGATGAAAGGATGTGAAAGGTGAGGGTATGAGGCTCATGATAATCTAATGAGTAAATCCAGACTAGTTTGCTCAACAGAAAGATAAATCTCTGGCAATCAAAGGATTATTGAACAAAACACTCAAGCTATATTGGAATAATGACCCAGTTTTCCATACTAGATTACCGGATCAGATATGTGGCGGTCTCAATACGGGCAGCTGAGCATAGGAGCAGTAATAATGGAGGTGTTGGGTGGCCTACTGGGTCAAGGCCTTTATGGTCGCCTCTCCACCAGCCGCTCCAACCACATGCTGGTGGCCACGTGGCTGGTCTTTGGTGTGGTGGTGGGCGCAGGGTACCGTGGAAGCCTTATTGCCTCCCTTACCCTCCCCAGGCAACCCCTCAGACCAGAGACCTTGGAGGAGCTCGTCACAGCAGTTGAGAGGTGAGACCATGCAGAGTAAGTAAGTAAGGAGAAAGTGAGACCATGCACAACGGATGTGGTAGAATTGAGACCGTGCAAAGTAGATGTAGTAGAGATGTGACTGTAGAATTAGATGTGTTAAGACTGTCTCCTGTAGATGTGGCAGAGGATAGGATTGTGCAGGTCTGGTGAGGGAAAGGTGACAACGTGCACGGTAAATATGGTAGAAATGAGATGTTCAGATTACAAATGGGGAAGGTAAAACTGTGCAGAGTACATACCATAAATTGAATAATCATAACTGTCAGTTGATTAAAGAAAAACAGTTGCCTAGGCAAAGGTCAGCACAAAAGCAAAGTTTTAATGGTATCGAGTGAAACTCCATGAGGACTGTGTATCAACTAAATGAGGAAACCCGAGAGGGCTAGAGTGTAATTTTCTTTGAAGATGGAAAATATAAACAGATACGAATGACGTGTTCTTGGAGTGATACCACAAACTTTATGCATAGTATAGTTTAAACTCAAGACTTGGGAGAAGAGTTCAGCTAATAGGATGAAAATATAACAGGAATAGTTTTATCTGGATGAACTAGCATTAGGAAAGTGAATGAAGTATAGTGTCGTGTACCAGTCCTCTAAGGCTTTAACTCGTTCAGGATCTGATACAGTACCTTGTTCTGGAGTTGTAGTCGTAGTAGTTGTTGTTGTTGTTGTTGTTGTATTAGATAGCGAGCTCGGCGTCGTGGTGTTCTTAGGTAATTGACTTCACAAGTTTCTTTAGGCTTAATTTATTTATACATACTTATCTCTATACAGGGAATTATATTGATGAGCCTTGTCTTATATGATTGTGTCTCTCTCTTATGGAGACAGTTTATAGCCCCTGGGAGTCAGTGTAGGTATCCTGCCTATTAGTTAAACTTCACTGCTTATATACATTCTCTATTTGGAGATGCCAGGTACTACTACCAGTTTGAAAAGAGGGGAAGGTCTAGTTAAGCTCCACCCAATTCTCCTCTCTCTCTCTCTCTCTCTTGCTTTCTCTCCCTCTTTCTCTCTCCTACTTTCTCTCCCTCTCTCTCTCTCTTTCTATCTCTCTTGAGTTAAGATGATGACAAGTTACAAATGAGCTCAGATGGGAAAGGACCCTCCTTGGCTTGGAGAGGGGAGTTGTTTATGTTGTTTCAAGAAGGCGTCTGGTACATGTTGTTATTATACTGTACATCGCTCTGTCTCGCTACCAGCCTGGCCTCCAGGCGTTAATGCTTTATTTAATAGAAGGCCAGTTCACAATGTTGGTAGGGTACATGATAACTAAGATATTAACAATGAAGACATGTATAGTAACCTAAAAATAGACATTAAGACATCGGCACACGTTGTACATAAATGAACATAGACAGTATCATTAATACATGAATATTAATACATTGTCACATAAAAATCATCTTAAAATTAATGTGTTTAGCTAGGTGCATGTTATTGTGTGTATATAAGCTAACCTATGCTAAAGGTTCACACATTAATGAGGGGGCCGTGTTGCTATGTTGAGGCTGTGAAATAACAGTCTTATTCTTTTCAATACAAGATAATTCAGTATACCTCGATAGTTCGTTCTTATACAATACAAAAATAGTATAGTAGACTGTCTTATACAATACATAAATATTATAGTACATGCCAGAAAGATAAGACATTGGATAATAAACATTGGTACTCAGTTTTATTTTGATCAATATATGGAGGAATCAAATTATATAATAAGGATGATTGAATCCTATTCTCCTTGAATAACATAATAGTTGCACTTTTTCCAAAACAAGTGATAATTAGGAGATGTTAAACAAGTCGACTTTAAATGAAATATGTTGAAAGGTGGAAAAGATGATGTCATGTTTTCAAGCAAGTGCATGTTTATTAGGGAAGGTAACGATTCCCTTGGATTGTATTTCCTATGAGTCTGCTTCTTTATAGTAGCCTTGAACCATACAAGGTGTAGGGTGATTAGGGTAAATCAATGTTAATTGTGTATCAGGAGGTAAGTATAGATAGTGGAAATTAAAATTGATGATGAAAAGAGAGTTTGATTAGTAATAGATATGAATGTACATGCATATAGGGCTTGAGTAGTATTACTTTGATTCCAAGTAAGGGGAGATTTTGCATCCTTTGGAGACTTATATGCAACTTAAATGCAAAGAAATATGCAAGACAAACATATATGAAGATATGCAACATGGCACTTGAAGTGTTGTGTGTCACTGATGACATCATCACTAAGGATAATACTTATTGGATGAAAATCAAATGTTAAAGGATTACTTCCATTTTCATAGGGAATTGGTGAAGTATGTAGCTTGGGAAAAACATTTTATCTTGTTGTGAATAATAATGGGATTATGATCTTGTAGTAATATACTACGCATGAATGTATAATAATATACCAAGTAGGTGTATGAAGATAATAAGTAAGATGGGATTTCATCATTGATTGTGCCATTACATTTCGTAGCCGTTGGAGTGGTAATAATTGTGAGTTGATTTTACCTTACTCGCAGTAAATACTCTCTTAATAAATGGTTGTCATTCCTCTCTAAGTTCCTCACCTGCAATTCATTTCCTGCTACTTCACAGAAATAAATAGAAGCCTTAAATATGATATGACTATTCCATATACGTAGTTCTTTTCATTCGTTGATCATGTAAAGTTACATAAATTGTATTTAATTTCTGTGCAATGATTTGCACTCTAATACAGTATATACCTGTTACGTTATCTTACCCTGATTTGCAACGGCTTGTCCCGCAACCGTTTATTCATGGGATAATGCTTGTATACCACTATCTACACAGTACCAAATAGTGCTCATGAAATTTCGCTTAAAATATCCAAATCACGCTCTGGGCTGTGATGATGGCTCAAAGCCATTATATTTTTGTATAATAAGCGAGCAATATTACCTGAGTCGCTGAATTCATTCCTAGGGCGCCCAATTCATTTGTGTGATACCTGTCAAACAAAACTAGTGTATCATTAAATACCTTATCTGTACCCACTGCTCAATGGCAGAAAATTTATGTAATAAGTCAGATACCTTGTAAAGAAATAGTGATCATATCGTTCGTCACCAATATTTTATTATTTCCTTTTTCTTTTCAACTGTTTGATAAAATTGGAAACGAGAGCTCTCGGAATGTAGACGTCATCTTTATCTGCTTGATGCACTTCGTCGGAGCTTGTAGCCGCCTCGAGTATAGACATAAAAACCGTTATATAGGTTGATTTGGGCCACATCTATAAGAAAAATTATTATATTTCATTGGAAACTGATCGGAGTTTTTGTTTATAATTGTTTATATTATTATCATCAATAGTAGGGATAACATTACTAGAAAGAGGAAATTGTTAATGTTCAAGAGATATTGATTGGTTTTATCTTGGATGTTGGGTTTTTGCGCGCTTTTTACCAATCTCTTTATTCTCTTTACATAAACAATATCAACCGCCTGGTAAAATTATGCTTTATTATAGGTTTATTATCTACTAAAGAAGTGTGAAGATTCGATCGGGTACCCGGTATCACCTGGAGTGAACATTTCGAGTTATTTGCTTTATTATGTCCGCGATTTCGCAATATTTCCATGCAAGCCTGTAGATCGTTTTGTACATCATGATGAAATTGTTGAAATGCAACTCACTGTCGTTCAGCGTAGTTGTCCACGTTTAGCATGGATTCCGTGTGGAAATTTTATATCATATGAAAGACGTATCCATACGCTATATAGTATTTCATGTGGAGTTTTTCCCTTTATTTCCGTGTTTTGTAGTGTTTATTGACCGTCATATCGATGCAGTCTTCCCATGTGGAGGGATTTTCCTTGTTTCTGTGCCACGAAGTCTACTACGTCCCATGATTCGTCCACGATTAGGGATTCCCGTCATGGAACAGGTCCAAATGTATGGCCTTTATTTGCGTTGCATGCTTCGCACTGAGCGATATATGTGTTTCATCAACTACCCTTAGTTTATGTTAATAGTATATTGTATGGAGAGTGGTCAGGTACCTATCTCTTCCAGGATGTCCTGCTGCATTATGATATAAGGGTAATTAATACTGAGGGAATCATTATTTGTTGTATCACTATTTGATTGGTTTTTACGTCACGTTTCCTAAGTTTTCTGTAAATAATATCATCATGAAGGGAAAATATATTTAAGTGACTGGGTAATTCTGGGCCATTATTTTCATCCTCAGTTTTTAATGAATATTGTATTACATTCATCATAGAATTGTTTCCTAATGTTTACGAACCTCATTAGGGTCAAAGTCCATGGGTGTCCTCGGAACTAAAAGGACAAGATGACTGTTTAAGGGATCTACTACTTTATTTAATCGTCCTAAAAGATAGTTAATATCAATATGCGGGAGAAATTCCTGAATTATTAGATATTATCTGGCTAATTTTCCGTTAGGGTTTGAGGTAATAGTAAGCCAAGGATCGTTTGATAATTTGCGAAAACATGTAAAGGATAGCCTAATACGATTTTCTAAAAGTACGAAGTGCCCGTAATATTGCTAAAGTTTCCTGTTTTGTTACAGAGTAACGAGTTATCTGCGTACTTAATATTCTCTAAGCATAAGTACATACCTGACATAGACCCATAGCTATCTCTTACATAAGTACAGCGTCTTAGCCTACTAAAGAAGCATCTGTACACTCCATAAAAGGCAATGAATATTTGGGAACTTAAGAATTGAAGCTTACATTAATTCACCTTTAATAATTCAAAGCTTAGCTGTTTTTCTGGCATCCATACAAAATTTGTATCTTTCTCGAGGGGATTATTTAGGTGTTTAGTTACTTGGGAAAATACTTTACAAAGATTCTATATAAGAACATAAGCCCAAGAATGATTTTATGTTAGTAACATTTATTTAGAATAGTGAATACTCTCAATGCTCGTATTTTATCAGATTGTGTATGGAGCACAGTGGCGGTTAATGGATAACCTAAAATGATAAGTTCCTAGTAAGAAAATGAGACATAGACATTTAAAGTTTGAGGCCTACCTAATGTAATCTCTGTATAACCTTTAATGTTACTGATTGTGAATATACGTCTTTAGAAAATAATCAAATCGTTTAGATTAGCGATGACTACGTTATTAATAAAACCAATACGAAAATGGACCAGATGCTGAAATGTGGATGAAGCATTATATAACCCAAATGGTCTACGAATGTATTCATAATAACCATGGGAAGTATTAAATGTAGTAATGGGTTGACTTTTATCATCTAATGTTACTTGCCAGTTTCCACTGACCAAGTGTAATGTGGAGAATATCATAGGTTTTGTTTCACCAATGTTAGACAAAACATCTTAAAGGAGGGAGGGAATATTTATCTTTAATGTAGCATTATTTATTTATCTGTAATCAATGACTGACCTAAATTCACCATTATCTTTTTAAACCAAAAACATTGGGCTGTTAAAAGGGGAGTTAGAATTCTTAATAATGCTTTCATCCATCATTTCATTTATTAGTTCGTTTACAACTTTCTGCGTACTATGCGGTACGGTAGTCTATATGCTCGAGTAAATGGGTTAAGGAGATGTTAGAGTAATGGTATATTTTTCCTAATAATTCACCAGGTAGGGCAAACGCATTTCAATATGTGGCTAGTATGGTGATGAGATTATCACGATAAAGTGGAAAATCGCGTCCACTGACAAAATTTCTAAGTTGCTCCCTTACGTGACTATCTATTTATCCTTCGGTAAGAACCGATACAATATTTCCTTGTTGTATTGGTCTAACTTCCATCTGTACAGATCACATAGATATGTTCCTTTCTTTACATGAATATTGGTAGATGGTTTATTAATATCAGTGACATTTTCACTGTTTACATTAGTTAAAGTAAATTAATCCCTGGTTATATATTATTTTACTAGTTCTATTAAGGATAGAACGGTAGTTTGTGGCTGTACATGAGATGGAAGATTTACCTTCAATTTATGGACGAAGTTTGGAGTTAATATATTATTATATGCAGCAATGGCCTTTATGATAATGGAGTTGTTTCCCTCATTTTCAATACGTATAGGGTTAACAGTACATGGATTTATATATTGGCCTGGACAATCCTGTATTGGAATACATTAATTCCTAAAATGTATTATTTTATGTTTAGGGTTGAATAATATGGTTTGTTTAATAAGGTATGATAAACCTAGTTTATAATTTCGTATTATATAAAATTCAATATGTATATGGTTAGTTCCCTTGTCTAACTGTACAGGAAGGGTTAGTGTCCCTAATACCTGTAAGTTATTGCCTGTCATGGTTTAGAATTCTATGTCACCTGTTCAATCTTGGTTTATAAATGCCGCTGGGGACCTAATTTGCACAATTTGTTAAAGGAATTATCCGATAACAAGGAAACTGCGGCGCCTGTGTCTATCATTAAGGGGATGTTACTATGTGATACTAGGACAGGGAATTATAGTATATTATTGGTAAAGGTGACGACAGGGCCTACAGTTATATTTTCGGGACGTTTTAATATTGTGGCGGTCTCGTTTCATACATCATGTTTCGATTGTGCCAGTCCCGTTTCATTCTGTTAAGGATCATGCATTCATCGAAGGAATGCGACTTTGATTCATGTAAATGACTGTATGTATGATTACCTTTCCCTTGATAATATCCCTTAGTATTATGTAAGTTATAACATTTACTGGCAATATGATTATTTTCGTTACAGTGTTTGCAACGTTTTCCCTGTGATTCCCCTTGAGTAGGTGTGGCATCAAAATTAAAAATCTTCGTACCCATGGATTGAGTAATCTGTAATTCACGATGTATGATACGAGATTCCTTCGAATTTAAAGCTAGAGACCCTGATAATGTAAGTGCTTTTGCTGGTTCACTTGTATTTATGTTGTCTGCCTTAGTTTTAATTATTCTCTGAACCCATGATAATGGATTATGTAGTTTACCATCCCCAAAAACATCAATAAGTGACTGTCTGAATGTAGCATATGACGTTAAATTCTTTGGATCAGCAAAAACACTTGTAGTTAATATATAACTGGCTGGACTATCTGGTGCAATATGCTCTCTCACGAATCTTATCTTATTTGCGTCCTGCTCTATATTCGCTTGGTAAAACACATCCTCCAAATGACGCAAGAAGAGATGAATCCCATATCTTGGATTATCTCCCGTATAGTACTTTGAATAATTGTGGGTGGGTAAAATTCTCGTTGCTTGCATAGGAGAGGTAGTGGGGTTAGAAGTTGTATGATGAGCAGAGACAGTAGGAGATTGTGGAGGAGTAGGGAAAACACAGGTTAATATAGTATACCAGATAGAGGCTTTAATGGGGGTAAGGTTGGAGAAACAAAGGAATGTACTCGAATGTGTTGGCACCACAAACGAGACTTAAGGAGGTAGAGGAATCTAGCTTGGAGGCTAGTGAATCATTATCAGGGATATTCGAAGTTAGTTATGATACCTTTGGATTAATGGGGGATAATATCTTTACTTTTGTTTTAATTTGGCACTTCTTTTCTTTTGTCTGGGTTGTTAATGAGGAACCTAATTCTTTTCTAACATGTTCGTGGACAAGTGAAAAATAATGTAATGTAACATGTAATGTGTAGTTAAGCTCCACCCAATTCTCCTCTCTCTCTCTCTCTCTCTTGCTTTCTCTCCCTCTCTCTCTCTCCTGCTTTCTCTCCCTCTCTCTCTCTCTCTCTCTCTTGAGTTAAGATGATGACAAGTAACAAATGAGCTCAGAGGGGAAAGGACCCTCCTTGGCTTGGAGAGGGGAGTTGTTTATGTTGTTTCAAGAAGGCGTCTGGTACATGTTGTTATTATACTGTACAGTCGGACAGGTGTTTATTCTGGTCCCCTCCCCCCCCCAAAAAAAAAAAACAGGAGGACAGTAAGTTGGTAACGTCATTGTACATAGCATGGATTAAAAACAGGCTGAACATGATTCTGGACAATAATCTGAAGGGTGCAATTCCTGTACCAAGAGTCGCAAGGGTCGAAGGTCATAGGTTCACGGGAAGGTAACAATGTATCAAGAGTCAGTACTTTTACTGGGCCAGTGGTCTGTAGGTTATTCGAAGGGAGGACACTGGTGCACCCGTGTCTTCTCACTAACCATTGAGGATTATTTCATCATTTTCAAAAACTAAAGTGAAAAAATAGATATGATGAACTGACAACATCAAAAACATTTAACAAAATTGAAAGCTATTACTTTTCTTTCTGGAAATATGTTTGAGCTATTTGTAGCATCCCTCTGTGAATTGGCGGAATTCGCCGGAAGGTAGCAACAGGAAATTACAGCTCGTCGATGAATGATCGCCATCTACCAATTTTTCGGAGAAATATTTTCGGTTAACAGGTAAGCTTCATTGTATTTCTCATGATGATACATTTTTTAGGAGTAAACAAGGCACCGGAAAATACAGTATTAAGGGGGAAATAGATTAAATGAGATTGAGTATAATCTATTCATTATTGATAGGCCTCTTGCCAGAGCTAGGTTTTAGTGACTCCACTCCATAGTACCTCCTCCTCCTCTCAATACATTAAAATAATGGACTGTTTATTTCTTTAAATAATACTTTGTCATACTAAGTAATTTACACAACATACTGTTCATGTAAACAATTTATTGATATTAATTTATTTAACTAAAAGAACACTATAAAATTAACAACACAGATCACGTAAACCATCTATAAAACTTAACAGTTAACCCTCGCAACAATTGAGTGTATGGCAGAGGCATGCTGAAGTAGTACACAAAATTTATTACGCCCTTATATTTCTTATATTATTTGTGTGGCTATTGAAATGGTTGTCTCTCTGTGGGGAGCAACATTATAATTTTGTTTACATGTGTGTTGTGTAAATTACTTAATATGGAAAAGCAATATTATTATATTAAACAATAAACAATAACTTATTCAAGTGACAGGAGGTGGAGGCATGCTTCGACAGCGACTCTTGGAGTCTTGGTACGGACTGAAACTTTGAAAGTATGCTCCAAGATCTTACCTTGTTGGGCAAAGGTAAGGTCCCTATTTTGACCCTCGCCACTCTTGGTACAGATTGTCTTTATCACAGGTCGGGCCTTCGCAACAGAAGCATAGGAAGTGTTTGGGGTCGGTGTCGCACGCGACGCCATAACTGTCTTCCTTGCCTCGAAACTAGAAGTAGCCTTCACTGCGCAGATCTCCCTCTCCACCTCCACACGGGCCATGCCCGAGAGGAAGAAGGATGAGTACGGTACCCTTGCAATTCACGCACTTTTCAACCTCAGAAGTACAATCTTTATCAGTGTGATCATGACTCGAACACTTCCCACAGACTGAGACAACAGAGCGGCAAAAATTCATACCACGTCCAATTTTCTGGCAATTGAAACATCTCAAGGGGTTCGGAATGTACAGTCTGACGTTACAAATTTCATATCCAACTCGAATAGATTCAGGTAGTGAAGCCTTTCCAAAAGTCAAAATAACGGAAGCAGTCTTAACTTTCACGCGATGCTCCAAACGCGAAATGTGACGTTCAGCAATGACATCCTGATACCTCAGGCTGGCAAGAGGAGAGGTTCTCCTCATGCTTCCAGAATAGGTAATCTCCTGTGATCTTAGTGGGCGGTAAGAATTTCAGTGTTTTCCTCTAGGTATTGTCTCTTTAAGGTGGAATGATGTGCATCTCTATAGTGTGTTCTGGGTTCTCCTGATGACAGATGGTAAAAAAGACGGCGAGATAACTTCATGGTGGTCATGCCGATATAGGTAGATGGTTGGGAGGCACAGTCCCCATGTTTACAAATGTACCAAATATACAAAATTTGATTTTGAAGCATATCGTTGGTCTTTTGGGGGTTGTTTTTCAGAAGTAGGCTTGAGGTCTTCTTGTTCTGGTAGCATATGATGAAGTTGATCTTGGTGTTGGCGGCAGGAGGTTTAATATTCCTTTTAATTATTTGATTAATTATATTCTCATCTTGTTTCTAGGCAGTTGAGAAGAAGGACTTGTAGTCGATTTTAATGGTGTTTTCTTGTGGTTGTTCTTGTTTATTAATGGGGCTACTACTCTGGTACCATTTATCAATTATATTTCTTGTCACTTATTCTATATTTATGTTGGATAATCCATTGTTAACAAGAACCTGTGACGCCCTTTCTAGCTCAGCATGTACGGAATTCCAGTCGCTGCAGTGACTGAGAGCTCTTCTGATGTAGGTACTGAATGTGGAGTCCAGGTACTTCTGAGGACATTCACTGAGTCCATTAAGACAATGTCCTGGGTTAGTGGCCTTTACATACACTGAAGTGTTGAACGACATCTCTCCCTGCTTTACCAGTACATCAAGGGATGGAAGGGATCCGTTTTCACTGTGCTCAATGGTGAAGTTGAGGCCAGATGCCTCCATGAGCTGTTGCCGTAGTGCTTCTATCTGTTGAGTGTTTTCAGATTTGATAAATATGTCGTCGATGTAGCGGCAATATATCTGTGATGTTTGTACATTTTTGAAGGTCTCTTCCTCAATACTGCCCATGAAGAAGTTGGGAAAGAGAACTCCTATTGAGGATCCCATGGTAACTCCATCAACTTGACAGTACTTGTCTCCTCTTGGGCAGATGAAGGGTGCTTCCTTTGTACAGCATTCTAGAAGCTTCACCATTACACGTTCGGGTATGTCACAGTTAGGGGTTGTCATCATGGTATACTCTGTTGATAATGTATTGGATCGTCCGGTCGACTGAAACATTGGTGAAAAGAGACTCGACGTCAAGTGATGCAACTGTACCCTTTGAGTTATTGTTAGGCAAGAGATTCAAGAAATCAGTTGGGGATCTCACACTGTAGGCAATAGACACATAAGGGGTCAAGATTTCTCCTAGTTTGTTAGCAATGTTGTAGGTAGGAGTTGGTATCTGGGAGATAATGGGCCTTAGTTTGTTTTCAGGTTTATGTGTCTTGACATTTCCGTAACAGTAACCCGGGCGATAATCTCCAGCCAGTTTGGGTAGCTTCGTACCTACATTGAGAGCATTCGTCGTGTTTATGAGTTCGTTTATCTTCTTCAGTGCCTCAGTAGGATCCATGGTAATTATTGAACTTGCTCGTGTCAGTCAAAATGAGGTCCATCTTTTCATAACACTCCTTTGTATTCATGAGTACGAAGGAGGCAGATTTGTCAGCTCTTCTAACTGTGATGTCTGGGTCAGCACGGAGATGTTTGGCAGCTTCTATGTATCTTCTCTTCAGGATTTGGCTGTTATAGTTACCTCTGGTCTTGGAAGTTTCACTAATGACCTCGGTCTTGAATGGAGGTTCCACTGTGATTTTCATTTGTTTCGCTAGGTTCTCCACGTTATCGATGAGTATCTTGCATTAGAGGCGTTTTTCATGTTTCATAGGGGCTTTCATGACGTGGCAGTTTAATCCAAAGTTGAGAAGTTCTTCTTGATCACTAGTTAGTGTCTTGTTGGTCTGGTTCGTGTAGCCGTTTGTAGGCCATGGGTATTTTAGTCGCCCTCCATTGAGATTCACAAGTTTTATCTGGTTAGTGCTGTTGATGGCTCGTTTATTTTTATTTATTATATATATATATTTTTTTTCATTGTGCCATGGCGTCAATCAACAGGCAGACAACAATACATACAGGTAGGCGGTACCCATGAGAATCCAATGACTACAACCACACACACACACACACACACACACACACATCACGAAAACATAACAGAATGAAGCACAAGCATACAGATAATTATTTACATTATGACCTACTTAAATCCACCAAAACGAGGGTGGCATACCAGAAGTTCCTCCAAAACCTGATGGTTCAGCAGGTGTCGACAAACCACATCAAGCTGCAGGCCCCGGGGCAGCAAGTGTCGGACAGTTGGGCAGGCCAGGCAATAGTGCTCTATAGTGTTAGCACGAGGCTCTTGACACTAGCGACACTCAGTGAAGGGAGGCTCACCCTGCATCCCAGCAACCTGCCATGGTGGCCGGTAGCCAAGCCTCAAACGTGCAGAGACTACATTGTGCCTCCGAACCATGAGGCCTCGACGACGGTAGGAATATTTGTGACGGCAGACAGACTCGTAATGGATGATGGAGATGCTATAGGGCCTCTCTGCATACCTGCGTCACCGTACAGGGAGGAGAGCGGCGGAGCGGACTCTAGAGAGGTAACATGTCAGGGAGAGTGGACGTCCAACACCACGAGGAGGCATATGGCAAGCTTCTTTTGCGAGTCTGTTAACTGTACCTTTGTAAATTGATTGATTGATTGATTAATTTTGATGCAACTAAGCATTTGGCGGCGCAACAGCTAAGGACATATACCGCCCAACATAAAATTGTCATCTACATAATTAATAAAACATCAACATCCGAAAGGGATTGGCACCATGATTAAAAGACATACAAACTATAAAGCACATTATTACTAAAAGACCGTCGACATAAAATTGTCTAAAAACCATAAATATCATAGTGTTCCCTCCCACACTACAAGCCTCCTCCCCAAGCACCTGGGAGAGACTGTAAGTACCGTCACCCACCAGGTACTCGGAGAGGTGTCTACGACGAAGGTCCCCAAGGCTGGGACACTCGACAATATGATGCCGTACTGTCAAAGGGACCAGACAAACATCACAGAAGGAAGGGGGAGCCCTCTCCATTAATAAGCCATGAGTCAATAATGTGTGGCCAATGCGGAGATGGACAAGAGCCGTCTCCCACCGGCGGGACAGGCCACTAACTCCACAAGCCAAGGCGCTGGCGGATGTCGCGGAGCTTGTTAGCCCCGACGGCGTCCCATCTGTCCTGCCAGCACGAACGAACGGTAACATCTATTTAGGGTCGAAGGTCCACTGCAGGAACAGGATGATGCCTGGCAGGAGGCTGAGAATTGGAGACCGAAGCCTTAGCCAGGACGTCAGCCCACTCATTCCCATCGACACCCACATGGGCCGGGACCCAATAAAAAGTTACTTTGTGGCCACGACGACCCAGGAGGACAAGCCATTCAAGAATGGCCAATACCAGACGATGGGAAGAGTTAAAATTGCACAAGACCTGCAAGGCACTACAGGAATCGCTAAAAATAGTAAACGAAGGCTGAGGGAGAGTAAAAATCACTTGGAGGGCAAATAAAATGGCCGAGAGCTCAGCAGTAAAAATTGACAGGACAGAAGGGAGCCTGCTGCCACAGCAAAAGTCAAGAAAGACAACTCCAAAGCCAACTCCAGCATCAGACTTTGACCCATCAGTGTACACAGGGAGGGACTCCCTGTGAGTGAAGGCATGTTCTAAAAAGAGGGAACGAGCCACTGGAGAAGGAAGAGATTCCTTCTTATCTGTAAAGCAGGTGCAGGGGAAAACTTCTGGAATAAGCCATGGAGCCACCCTGAGAACCCTCACAGGACAAATCTGGAAGTCATCAATGCCTATCTCCTCCATAGCCTTCCTGACCCGGAAGCCAAAGGGCAATGGTGTACGAGAATGTAAAAGGTAGTACTGAGACATGATATCAGATGACACCGCCAAGCAGGGAAGGGAGTCAGGAAGTCGATGTAATCAATGCCAACAACGAATCATCAAGGACTGGTGAAGGAGATCAAGAGGTGGCTCATTAGCATCCACCAGGAGACTGGGGATTGGGGACGACCTGACGGCTCCGGTTGCCAGACGTACTCCAGCACGATGAACAGGGTCTAAAACTCTGAGACGGGCATCGGTGGCAGAAAAGTACACCTCATACCCGTAGTCGATTTTGACCTAATAAGAACATGGTATAGGCGGAGGAGGGTGGCCCGATCAGCCCCCAAGGATATATGGCCCAGGACCATCAATAGGTTAAGAGCCTTGAGGCAAGAGACTTTAAGTGTACGTAAGTGGGGAACCCAAGTCAAACGTTTGTAAAAAAGGAGGCCCAAAAAGCGAATCTCCTCGACACAACATATCTGATGACCATATATGAATAAGTCCGGATCGGGGTGGATGCCTCGGATGTGGCAGAAATGCATAGCAACTGTCTTGGAAGGAGAAAATCGAATCCATGAGAACCAGTCCAATGTGACACCCTGTCAAGGGCAAGCTGCATGCGCCGCTCCGCCACTGACATACGGGAAGCAGGAAACCAGTTTGCTAGGTCGTCAACGTACATCGACTTAGCTATACCGTCTGGAAGGGATGAGGCAATGGCATTAATTGCTACTGCAAACAATGTGACACTGAGGACGCTTCCCTGGGGGACGCCCTCCTCCTGTGCAACAGATGCTGAGTGGGTTGTACCAATATTGCATATGGGATGTTGTCTGGCCCAGGAGAAGTGTCGCCGCAGAGAGAGAGAGGAGAATGCAGGTCTCTCAAGGTGAATATATGGTTATAACTTTCATTCTCGTTCCCTGAGAAATCCAGGACAGTGCGCTCCTTGGCTCTTAACTCATACCTGACAGCCAGAGGTCGAGAGTCACGGCCTTAAGTACAGGTGGAGAACTAGGAGAAAATTTCCCCGCCATCTTATGGACTCTCCTGAACACTTGGGTGAGTGGAGTTTTAGTATTAATTGAAGACACATAGGCCTTCCAAGATGCACGTCCTGCCACTTTTAAGACTCGTCTAGCCTGAGCCCTTGCCCGTCGGAAGTCCTCTAAAAGAGTTGAGTCCTAACGATTGCGACGAAGGGGAGAGAAAGCAGTGCGCTTCTCCCGCACAGCAGTGCTGCAGACTGGTGACCACCAAGAGACAGGACGTTTGGGAAAGTAGCTAGAAGTCCTAGGGATAGAGTTGAGAGCAGCAGAGTGGAGCATATCTGTGAAATATGAAATATGTTAGAGAAGTTAGCTCTCTAAAAAACTGCCAGTCAGCCTTCTCTAATTTCCACTTAGGAAGACGAGACTGTGGTTCGTACTTGTTACCTTCTAAAAGTATAGGGAAATGGTCACTGCCATATAAATCAGGCAACACTCTCCAAGCAAAATCCAACAGAGCAATGGGTGAGCAAAGGGAAATGTCAATGGCGACAAAAGTCCCAGTAGGGCTATTAAAATGTGTCACATCTCCCGTATTTAAAACCCCTAATCCTTTATCCTCAATAAAAGAAGCCAATAAAAACCCCTGAGTTTGACCGAACTGTCACCCCACAGAGGATGACGACCAATAAAATAAAGGGAGAGGGAAGGTCCCGTACAAGGCGGTTGAGATCACTCCTCTCAACTGTAACACTGGGAGGAAGGTATATTTATGGCGGTCCATAAAAACCTTAACTACAACAGCCTGGAGCGGAGTGTCAAGCTCCAAGCTCGTGCATGGACTATCTCGGCAAACAAGGATGGCAGAGCCACCATGGTGACCCTGCCCTTCAAATGAATTGAAATAAAATGCAGAGTATGCTGGAGGACTGGCAGGAATGTAGTCCCCAAGCATTGTCTCTTGGAGAGAAACACATGCAGGAGAGAAGCTAGAGAGAAGAACGTGCAGTTCCTCCCAAGAAGCACGCAAGCCACGTCAATTCCACTGAAGGACCTTGAACAGTGTTACTTTAGTACTGATTTTTGGGAAGCCTCACAGAGGTACTTCCCACTACCACCTCGACATGAGGGTTTACTCAAACGATAAGATTGGTCTAATCCTGGGCCACTAGAAGAAGAGCGAACCCGAGGAGTAGTACTTGGGGCAGTAATTGGGACCCGTAGACGAGTCCCTGAAGCATCTGATATGTTAGAAGAAGATGAAGGTATATGAGCTGGGATATTCTTTGAAACAATTACATTGGTATTGTCCTGTACAGCAGTGGTATCACTGACTCAGGCAGATACATCAACATCCATAATATAGGTGGTAAAATCACTCCGCTGCTCAAGCGAAAGAGAAACTGAATCTTTTGAAGTCACAACATCCGTGGCATCCACATTAACTTCACGCCCCTCTGATGATCCCGAAGGAAGCTTGCGAGGAGGAACATCTGTTGAATCAAGAGATTCATCAGAGCCACGAGAACGCTTCTGGTGAAATTGAGAGGAAACTATGGATGAGTCCACAGAGATGGTTGCCTCACAATGAGGAACATCTTTAGAGTCAAGTGCTTCAGAGGAACCACGAAGGAGTCTGTGGCAGTTTAGGTGACTTAAGTTTCCTTTTTGGAGAGCATGTGGCAGCGTGAACCTCTACCACATAGACACCTTTAGCTAAAGTCTGAGAATTGTCATCAGTTGAAGGGTCACCAGAATGACTGTCTGATAAAGTTTCCAAAACAGAGAAACTATTATGTAGAGTAACCTTAGAAACGCTCTCACTAGAGCAAAAAGCAGCTGCCTCTTGAGAGGGTTGAGAGGGTGCTGCAACCAATTTAGGGCGAAGGGAGGAGGCGTATATCTTCACACCACCATCCTTCTGTCGCCTGAAGTTGAGTTGCCGTCTGGCACTACCTATGCTAATGAATTAGGTATTAGCCAAGTGGAGGATATCCTGCTCAAGGAGGTACATCTTACATTGGCGAGAAAATAAGGGGTGAGCATCTCTGCAGTAAAAGCAGTAACTCTTTGACCGACACTCAGAAATAAGATGTCAAAAGCAGAACAATTACCACACCGGGAACGGTTGTTGCAGTTCCTCCTCCCATGACCAAACTCATAACAACAGAAACACTGTAGGGGACGCTCAACAAAAGGCTTCACCTCAAAAGAGGTGGGGTTAATGTTAATGCGATCTGGGATATGCGAGCCATAGAAAGTGAGGATGATCATATTTTTACTGCCGTTCACCTTTGTTACTCGTTGGACACTGTCTGGGTACATAGTGAGAATGTCCTCTTCTGAGAATTCATACAGGTCCTCATTATATATACGCCGCTTGCTATAATTAAATGTTCGATGTGGTTTAATAGATTCAAACATGCTATCAGAAGGACACGGGAGATTGAGGAGCATCATGGCCTGTGTAAGATCTTTAGCTCTGATTAAATCACCCTTACCATATTTCTTTATGTGGCCTATTGGTAATAATCCAATTTCTTTCTCCAGATACCAGGAAGCATGGATAAGGTTACCACGTCCCTCCCTGTAGTAAGCCACAAACCAAAAGGGTGTAGGACCCGACGGTCCTTTGGGACATGCTCTACAGAGTCATCAAAGATGTTAGGGTAGTAGTCATTGTCACTGTCAACTACATTGGTGGACCGCATCATCTGAACTTTACAATGAATATCCTCCACCGTCAGAGAATCTTATGCCTCAAATGCTGCTTTGGCAGCAACATTTGTATTGAAAGTAATATAGCACCGATTAGACCTACAATCACTGTCATATGTGATTCGGATTCGAAGAACTACTCCAAAATACTTAAAAATGGAGTGGATAGCGCCATAGGAAAGCGATGCAAGTACATTCGTTAACATTAACGTGTCAAAATTGCTAACAGGGTTCTTCGACACAACACCCGACCTGCTAGGTCTCGTCTTATTTGTAGCTTTCTGCATACTACCACGACCAGAGAGTGACGTCTCGAGGGCCTGGCCGACCGCCGCTCGAGGAAGAGATTCGGGTTTTCTTTCTCCATATATCATTGATTTGGTGTTTTTTGGCCCCAGGAGCCAAGAGCTACTACCAACCGGGCAGATGAGGGGACCGAGCGCTGGTCGCCGTGGGCAGGGTACCTCTTCCCCCACGGGGCCACTCGTTTTAAAATGCAGCCCCATAGAGGGCAGACCCTCTGGAGGGCAGCACTGTTGGCCTGTACTGGCAGCCTAATGCATGGGAACCATTTAGTCTGGTCTCTCCCTGGCGACCTTACTAGCATGGAAAGCCCTCTCTCCCTGAAATCGGGGGAGAGCAGGGGCTGGAGTCCCCTCTAGTCTAGCTCGCCAGGTCTCAGAGACACGCAAGCCCCCCCACCGAGTCAAGGCGGTTCCCGTTGGGGGGGGGGGGTGACGTAAACCTACATGGCATAGCACCCATATAAATTTGAAAGTCAAGATACGATGACGCAATAAGGCCAAAAACAACAAAATCTGCTGAACAACAGTAGAGTATGTGGGCTGAACACTTGAGAGGAATTGAAGGGCAGATTCACTCTACGATGACAAACAAGCCTAACAGCATTCAGAATGGCATACAGCTCACTCAATGTTGAGCTAGAGTGGTTATAGAGACGACGGCCAACCCAGCCCCCTGGAGGTGACTCCATGTCAGGTGAGAAAACGGCACAACCTGCTGCACCATCCACCTGCAATGAGCCATCAGTGTAGAGGTAGTATGGATCTGTGATGTAGGATGTCACTGTTTCTACATGTTTCAAAGCCAACTGCCGCTATAGAGATGCAGTTCCGACTTGGATGTACGTGTGATGCTCACATCAGGTGTTGGTAGCATCCACAGAGGGGGCCCTAGGGTAATGTCTGCAACCATTATATTTATACTAAGACTATGGAGCATAGAGAAAACAGACCTTATAAGAGTATGTCCAGCAGGCAGTATGGGAGGGACAGGGGAGTTTGGTCTAAG
Source organism: Petrolisthes cinctipes (assembly GCA_033782935.1). Classification (NCBI taxonomy): domain Eukaryota; kingdom Metazoa; phylum Arthropoda; class Malacostraca; order Decapoda; family Porcellanidae; genus Petrolisthes; species Petrolisthes cinctipes. The sequence goes on along the minus strand of JAWQEG010000831.1, from coordinate 1,640,106 downwards.
AGAATTCTTGACTAACTGAGAGTAATGGGGTGAAAGATGTGGGAAATGGAGGCACTTGACAGTGAAGCAAGTAACATTCGAATAAATTCTCTCGACTAATGGGGGAAGACGCAACTCACGCTGCATGTTCACTATCCTGGTCGACATTGGACAGCCGAGAATTGTTCTCATTGCTCCATTATGAAATTTTTCTAAGGTTTCAAGAGTAGCCCTAGGAAGTTGAATCAACGCAGGGGAGAGGTAATCAACAACTGAACGGATAAAAGCAATATAGATGGTCCTGGCTACTGGGATGGAGATGCCCTAGGAGTTGTTAGTGAGCCATTGAAGTGGTGTAAGTCGGCACTGGAGACGACCCAATAGGTCTTGGACAATGGGATGGTCTTGAGGTCTGGAAGGGACAACTGGCCAAATATTGACTGGCGCGCCCAGGTAGCGGTACTGGGAACACATGGGAATGACAGTTCCTCCGATGGTGAACAATGGCCAAGCTTGAGGAAGGCAGCAGGTGAATATTCTGCTCTTACTGGTGAGACAATAATGCCACAGTGAGAGGAGGCCACAGAGAAGGAGTCAAGAAACCTTTGGAGATCCCTTGGTGAGGTAGAATGAACGCATACATAATTGGCATAGCACATAATTGTAGTTTCAGGAATATCAGGGAGAGAAGTGAGCAACCGTTGCATCAGAATAATAAATAACAATGGACTGAGAACACCCCCTTGAGGCGTACCAAGATGAAAACTGCACAAAGGACTGAGCACAGCACTGAAAAACACATGGGAGGTCCTGTTACTATGGGAGCCATGAATCCACCATAGTATATTACACTTTATCTCAAAGTCAACCAGTTGATCCAAAATAACGTCTCTATTAGCAACATCAAAGGCACTTCGAAGTCCCTGGAAAGGCGAGAGTACAGGTCGACTAGGCAGTGGTGTTTGCTCCGCTGGGGAAGGAAACCAAAAACAGCCATGGAGAAAGGTGATCCTGCAGTCAGTACATGAGATGATTGAGTAAGATTCTCCCCATAACCTTACAAAAACAGGAAGTAAGGAAAATAGGCCTGAACTTCGCAGTGCCAGGCTTAGGGATCCGTAGTATTGTGCTGCTGGTCCAGGCTCGTGGTACACAACAGTCACGAAGACTAAGATTGTAGAGTCAAAGTAGAGGGTTCCCTGGAACTTGTTGAAGTAAGCGCAGCACAGAATAAGTAATACCATCATCACCAAGGGAAGAAGCTCTACCCTGAGAGAGAGCACAGCGCAACTCCTCCTCAGTTATCTGCTCTACATTATCGTCATCATCTTGCAACAGAGCAGACATTAGGCGTAGCCAATGGACAGCAGCATGGGAAGCGTGTGCATATTGTATGTGGATGGGTAGACTGGCTGGGGTATATTGTTCTGACCAGGCATCTACAAGTTGTTGGGCATAGGCGGCGGGAGTGTGATGACGAGCAGTGGCCGGAGTCTTTTTAACAACCTGACGGATGAGGTGCCACATAAAAACTACACTTGTTTCTTGGTTGATGTTGTCCGAGAACCGCTGCTAAGACTCAGTATGAACACACTCCTGCAGGGCGACTAAATCATTCCTAGACCATCACGTTCAGCCTCCTCCTTTGCCTCCTGTATACGTGCATCCAGCATCCAAGAGTGGGCAGTATGGTGATGCTGGAGGTGTGGCCGGGAGATGTATAGCCTATAAAAGTCATGAGTAACAGATACAAGATCAGAGTACAACTTCTCAGGTGAAGATATGTCAAATGTAGGGAATACATGGGCCATAAATAAGATGTAAGTCGGGCAATATTTAGGAGGTACAGCTCCGGACAGATCAAGGGCCCACACCCCATCCACCAGCGACTTGGTTTGGGCCTCGTCGGATCTGGCAACAGTTGCAGGTGGAGGGAGGGGAAATGTTAGTGGGAGAGGAGGAGAGAAATGTGAGCGGGGCTATAAAGGAGGTAACATGGGAGGGTAAAGAATGATCAGGTAGAGAAAGCGTATGTCAGGAGGAATGAATGAAGCATACACTGTGAACGGTATCGAATTACCAATAATTTAAGGAAGGGTTCTTCAAACTTTTTCAGTCGTGACCCAGATCTTTACAAATGACCAGAATTATCAACCTAAGATAATACAAGGCCAGAAACTGAAACATAATAATTATGATAAAAAGGCATTCTAACCAGAATTGTAAACGCTGCCTCACCTACCCCTCCCTCTCTCTCTCTCATTCTCTCTCAAGAAGGCTAACATTTGTTAAATGATTTTGTTTCATTGATAATTAAATACATGAATATTCGATTATAAAAATATGTTTGGTGGATTCATGTATGAACTTCATATTTTTTTATTGTCACGAACATTATCATTCTATTTTATTCATGTATTTATTTTTGTGAGCCTGCGACCCAGTTTGGGGGAATTCGGTACCCGTAGTGTGAAGAACCCGGGTTTAAAGAAGTGCACACTGCATTAACGTAGGTGGATATAGGAGAGAAGAAATGTGATTATTTGAGGAGAGGGTGAAGGGGAAGAGGGTAAGAAGAATGAAGGCAGATAAAAGTAAGGTAATGTATATCGAAACAGATTTTAATAATTAATACCCATAAGAAACTTAAAAAGAAAGATATAATATATTTCTCTTTCCTGCAAATGGGTATAACAAGTTAACATTCTGACTAGCAACAGACTGGCAAATGGCAATGCATGAAACCTATAGTCCTTCAGTTTTATGAAGGCGAAATAAACACGGGAGTCCCAAGCGCTTTCGTGTATTCACATCTTCAGGGGAAATACAGAGTGTAGAAGCAATTATAGAGTGTGAGCAATTTGTACATGGAGTTTTTTTTAGAAGAAACTGCTTAATAACATTTTACCCAGTAATGCTGTATGGTACAGGTACGTAGATGACGTACTTTGCCTCTGGCCATGTATTGAAAATCTAGATAACTTTCTGCCATTGCTTAAAAACTTAGCCCCTTCCATTAATAATGAAGCAAATGTGAATACCTTTATATTACATGTGTCAAGTGTTGATACCACTAACACATACTTCTATTTCCCCCGTATCTACCTAACAGTTTATAATCAAGGCTCTCTTTATCCCTCACGTGATAGCAACCTTGTAATATTCTGAATACTTTTAATAATAGCCTGTTGTATTGAATTATTGGAATTTGACTATAAAACCCTTGTTTTGTCGTTTGTCTCTTGGTAGCAAAAATTATTATTTGGTCTGTATCTCTCTTTTCTGTGTGCATGTAATATACTTATATAATTATATAAGCCAGTACACACACACATAACATAATAATGTTGGTGACAGAGGTTCTATTGGTTTTATCTGTCATGAGTTGCGAGAGAACTATATTCATAATTATTTAAACATTGTAATAGTTCCATCAAGTAATACATGGGATGCACAGTTGAGGTTTCATCGGACATGTTAATAAAGAAGCTGGCAACTATTTTCAACATTTCTTAAAATTAAACTTTATTGAAGGCGTGTTAAGGTCTGAAATCCTGTGTTTCCCATCATACAGCACCTTCCCAATACTCACACCGTTGTATTTGATGCCGTATTGGTCTTTCCTGTCTTCTGCTACAAGGTTGATATAAGTGTGAATTTCCATATACCCCTTGCCTTGTGAACTGACTGACTGCACCACCTTACACATCTTCAGGTCATCAGGACTGCCAACATGTTGGAGAGGGAATATTTCCACACTCAGTCTTCAATACCCTTACCAGTTTAGTGGTTTTCAACCAACTCATAATCCTCTTCGAGTATCAAAACTAATGTGGGCTAACGAGACTAGAGTCAACGTCAGTCTCTAATTAATGCAAAAAAAAAAAAAAAAAATACAGTTGACAAGCCTGTGGGTACCAGACGCAATCTCCCTGGCCTCTGCTCACAAGTATAATCTGCCAAAATAAAAAAAATGCTACCTAGAAACAGATGAAATACAGAGAGATTTATAGTAAATTACCAAACAGCACGTGTTCACTATATTCAATACAACGAGCTATTAATAAAAGTATTTAGAATATTACAAGGTTGCTATCACGTGAGGGATAATGAGAGCCTTGATATTTGACACGATTATAAACTGTTAGGTAGATACGGGGGAAAAAGGTGAGGTGTCGCGGCGGATAGACGTGTCTGATACGTGCTCCGTGTATATTCGCGTCAACGGGCAGTATACTGTTATTTCATACTTAATAATCGATCAGAGAGTTATTGAATACCCTGGCCAATCATGGCCAGGTGTTATTCTTGTATGGAGACAACTGGGGGAGCGGATAAGTGGATTGATTGTGAAACTTGTACTAGCTGGTGTCACTTGAAATGTGCTCATCTCAATGGTGTGAAACCTGACAATATCAAGTTGATAAATTGGTCATGTGATAGTTGCTATATAGGTCTGAACAGAGTTCAAAAGGATATTAATGAGTTGAAGAAAGTAACGAATGATATTATTGAGTTGAAGAAAATAACGAGTGATATGAAAGATCAAATGAAGAAGCTAGTGGAAGGAAAGATGGAGGATGTTGTGACAGAGTTGGGTCGAGTTGGTGATGTGATCAGCGCTGACTCAGACCTGACTGATGAGACCTGGGCAACTGTAGTGAAGAAGAAGAAGAAGAAAAACGAGAAGAAGAATCTGCTGGTGGTGAAGTCTACGGACGATAAGCTGAAGGTTGCAGATAAAAAGAAAGAAGTTGCTGAGGCTCTAGATAGTACACAGATAGTCAACACAAGATTCACACAGAAGGGAGACATCGTAATGAATTTTGAGGACGAAAAGAAGAGAGATGAAGCAGCTCATAAACTTGGGGCTGTACCCGATGTGACGACAAAGAATGTAAGGAAGTTAAAGCCTAAAATAATTATTTGTAACGTCAACAAAGAAGAATCTGGAGACAAGCTAATTGACTACTTGATTGATCGAAATGACTACTTACAAGGGGTAACTGACGTCAAGGAAAAAATGGAGCTACTTTTTGACAAGCCTGCTACAGGTGGTACTACTCATTACATTATTAAGTGTGATCCAGAGATAAGGGAGCTGATTCATAAGAATCGTGATCAAGTTAAATTGGAATGGGGTGTCTATTCCGTGAGGGACAGATATAGGGCGACGGTCTGCTATCACTGTCAAAGGTTTGGTCATACTGCACTTAGATGTTTATCCAAAGGAAAGGGAGAAGATCCAATATGTGCTAAGTGTGCTGGAAACCATAACACGAGGGATTGTACGTCTACTGAGAGAAAATGTATAAGCTGTAAGAGGTTTAAGAAAACTGATTTTGAGCATATGGCAAATGATGTGAGGTATTGTTCAGTGATGCAAGAGGAACTCCAGAAAATCAAAAGTAGCACAGAAAACGGATACTGAACAGCACAAACTTAAACATTATTAGAGGTTGTTTTTTCAATGCACAATCAGTGGGTAATAAGACAATGGATATTTGCGATCTAATTAACAATGATCATTTTGATATCATGGCGTTGGCAGAGACATGGTTGAGTAGTTATGACAAAGCTAAGATTCGAGAAATGACACCCGTGACTCATACTTTCTTGCATGTGCCGAGGCAAGGCAAGAGAGGTGGTGGAGTGGGACTATTTGTATCTAATATTTTCAAGAAAGTAAAATTAGATAAGGTGGAGTCATGGATTAGTTTCGAGCATATGCAGGTCAGTTGTGAGATGGGTGGGCGGAAATTTGTTTTCATAGTGGTGTATAGGCCACCAAGTGCTAACGCTGTTACATTTCTTGCTGAGTTTAGACTATATCTTGAGACGGTGGATTCAGTAAGCAGAAATGTATTCATATTGGGTGACTTCAATCTGTGGGTGGATGATACTGATAACCATCATGCTGTTGAATTCATAGAGATGATGAATGGTTTTGATTTTGTAAATAAAGTGACTAAGGCTACGTCCAGTACGGGACATATGCTGGATCTGGTTTTTTGTGATGCACGGCACGATCTCCTACAAAATGTTGATGTGGATGAAGTATGTAGCATATCTCCAATTCACAAGTTAGTTCGATTTGAAATTCCCTTTGAGAAAGAGAGGGCGCAAAGAAAATGGATCAGTTTCAGAGTTAAAAAATATTTCGATCCCGAGACACTTATTGACAGTGCGATACGAAGTTTGGAAACAGAGATGCAAAACAGCTGTGAACATGATATGACGGAGGCGGGAAAGTGTGTGCGATGTGTATCGATTTTGTATAATCGTGTTTTTAAAGAGGAATATGAGGCAATGTGTCCTGTAATCACAAAAGAAATAATTGAGAAAGATCAGGCACCATGGTTTAATGGTGAGATATCACGAGCTAAGGCAAAGAAGAAGAAAAAAGAAAGAGCTTGGCGTAGACTACGCACTGATACTGCTAGAAGAGATTATCAACACGCAAAGAGAGAAGAAAACAGACTCATAGTATGGAGAAAGAGGCAATATTACTCTAGTAAAGTCAAGGAGGCCAGGTCAGATATGAATAAACTATATCTCATACTCAATAATTTAACTGGTAATAAAAAGAAGCCAAGGTTGCCTGAAGGATATCCTGATGAAGTACTTGCAAACAAATTCTTAGAATTTTTTGACAATAAAATAGCAACTATAGTAGAAAGCTTTCCAGGAAGTGGTTTGAATGTGATGCATAGACATACTCAAGTGTCTGAGAGCAAATTACTTTGCTTTCAAAACATCGGTATGGCCAAGATGAAAGAAATTGTACAACGAGTGAAATTGACTCATTGCGATAATGATCCGTTACCTGTATCGGATGTTATAACGAGTAAAAATGTAGACGAAATCTTTAATGTGTTCCTGCAAATTATCAACCTAAGTTTTGATAACAATGTTTTTCCGGAGAGTGAGAAATTGGCTATTATCAAGCCTATTGTAAAAGGTAACCTTGATCCTCAGAGTCTAAGTTCGTATAGACCAGTATCAAATCTGACCTTTTTATCGAAAGTGATTGAAAATGTGATTTTAGATCAGTTATGGCATCACTTGAATAAGGTGAAGGCTATACCTGATAGTCAGTCTGCATATAGGCAGCTATACTCAACTGAGACTGCACTATGTACTGTAGTAAATGACCTAATGGTGTTATTGGATGAAGGAAAGTGTAGTGTTCTTATTATGCTTGATTTGAGTACTGCATTTGACACAGTAGTGCATAGTATACTCCTAGATGATTTAAGTCTATAGGTGTTGAGGGGAATGCACTGGTCTATCTGGAAAGTTATTTAAAAGATAGAACATATTGTGTACAGATTGGGAAATCCTTTTCAAAAAATAAACCCCTGCGAAGAGGAGTCCCTCAGGGGAGTGTATTGGGTCCTATTCTCTTCTGTATCTACACTATCAAACTATCACATATACTAGAGAAACATGGTGCGAACTTCAAACTATTTGCTGATGATACAGTTTTATATATCTATAAATAATGTGGTGGATGCAGAGGTGAATTTGAGTGTTATTATGTCCGATATTAAGGATTGGATGGATTTGAAACAACTCAAGTTAAATCCAAGTAAAACTGAGTGTTTGATCGTTGGAAAGAAGACCAATCTTAGAAGATTGGACATCTCAAGCTTACGAGTGCATGGTAGTACGCTGAATGTAAGAAACAAAGTGAAAGACTTAGGAGTGCTGCTAGACGAAAATCTCTCTTTCGAAGCTCAAATTAATCAAGTGGTGAAAGTTTCTGGTTATCACCTGAGGAACATTGCTTTTGTTAGAAAATATTTAGATCTGGATACCGTGAAGATGCTTCTTCATAACTATGTCATAAGCAGACTGGATTACTGCAATTCCCTATATTATGGTTTGCCAGACTATCGGTTAAGAAAATTGCAAAACGTAATGAACAGAGCAGCAAGAATAATTAAAGGTCTTCCATCTCGTGAGAGGATAACCCCAGCACTCATTGACTTACATTGGTTACCAATAAAGGCGAGGATTGTGTACAAGATATGTCTTCTAACATTCCGAGCATTAAAATTTGGAAAACCGGAGTACTTGATGAATCTTTTAAGAGGTTTTCAAGTAAATACCTCAATGGAACTCAGGCATAGTGATGAGCAATACAGGTTAAATGAGCCAAGAAGTATTCTGACAATGGGTTTCAGAGCGTTTGAAAGGTGTGCACCAAGGCTCTTTAATGGATTGCCATTAGATGTCCGAAACAGTGAAAATTGCACGATTTTTAAGAAAAGACTGAAAACACATCTGTTCGCTGAATGTTACGACACGGATGATATGAGTATTACAAGTGATTATAGTGTTTAGTAATATTGAGAAGAGGCCCTGCGGAGCACCATCTGTTGGTGGAGCGGGGCATAGAATATCCAACAACAAGTAACAAGTAACAAGTAACAAGAAATGGAAGTGTGTGTTAGTGGTATCAACACTTGACACATGTAATATAAAGGTATTCACATTTGCTTCAGTTAATAAAGAGCATTCTGGTTCATGATTCTTATTCAGTTATTGTGTAAGTATAATAACCATTAAATATTATACGAAAAAAGTATACAATAATGTTACCTCAGTTGTTTTTGTGTTACATCATAATATGAAAAAGGTTAATCTTTCCTTTAATGATGTTAATAATTGACACGAATATCGGTATATAAATAATTGATAACCGGGTGTATTTTCGTAGTTTTGTTAAAGCTTCCACTCATTTTTCACCTCCTCAAGAATAATTTTCACCTCTCTTGTATGGGCACCCCCCCTACCCTCCTCAAATCCCTCCTTACTTCTCCCTCCCACCAGTGAATGGTTCGAGCGAGCAGAGCTCACAACTAGTGTTTCAGGGTTATCTCGGCCAACGTTGACAACGCTGGGTGGGCCTCACGGGAGTGTGACCCACATTTTGACAGTTTAACCTTTAATCCAACATCCTGCAGTCGTTGTAAGACTGTCTAGTTTTCTTAGGTGTGAATTTACAGCAGGGCTGACGATAATTAAGTCATCTAAGTAAGCATCAACATCTTGAGTCATGTCGATGAAGATAGTATTTATCATCCTTTGGAAAGTTAGGGGTGCATTGGATAATCCAAAGGGCATTCTGACAAATTGCCAATGACCATTAGGGGTGCTAAAAGTAGTAATAGGTTTGGATTGGTCATCTAATTCTACTTGCCAATAACCACTAATTAGGTCAAGACTACTAAAGACTCCATTATTTTCCCCAATCTCCATGAGGATATCTTTAAGTACAGGTAATGGGTACCTATCCTTGACAGTTGTGACGAACCCACTGACTCCTTTCCCAGCCCCAAGAGAAAAAAAACAGGAAAGTATCTAAAGAGTTTCTATAATCAACAGTGGGAAAACAAATTAATAGTTATATTTAAAATTGGTCATTTTTACTCAACATGTCTACACTAACAAGACAAAAGTATCAAAATCAAAAGCCAGACCCAATAAATATAAATACAACCAGATTACCCCAACAAGTGGTCCTAAGTTTATCCTTCACAACAGCTAAACATGGAAATATATATAAATCTAATAATCCTAATATCAACACACAATTACTTAAAGATAACACACAGCACATAAATATATTTATACTCATCTATAGGTTGATCACACACACAAAGTTGGTCACAAGTTACTTATATCCAGAGTCTGCACAAGGGAACAGTTCACAGTCAGGAACGTGACTGCCGACCGTCTACCAGAGAGCAAACCTCTTCACCTCTCCCGGCGGATGAATACATAGAAAAATGAGTCAGAAGTCCAACAGTATGAAGCCAATCCAATATGAATCACAAAAAGTCGAAACTCTTCCCTAACTACTGCACATCACACAGTTTTCTCATTTATCTTCGTAAAATCAATAACAGGGCGGAAATCACCGGTTTTCTTAGTCACTAAGAATAATGGGCTGTTATAAGGACTGTTTGAAGGCTCAATGATCCCTTCTGTAGACATATCATCCACCATTTTATTCATTACTTATCTTTGACTATGAGGTAATCTGTAAGCTTTCACATATACTGGATCTGTGTCTGTTAATGATATGTGATGTTTAACTAGTGTTGTTTTCCCCAACCGCTCACCTGGTAAAGCAATAGCTGACCTGTGATTTGCTAATATGTGTAAAAGCTGTGTGCGATGTGAAGGAAAATCATTTACTTGTACATGCTCATAAAATTCATTAATAGTTTGCCTAAGTTGCAATTCATCAACAGTGTGTATGTTGGCTAAGGGAGGAGATTCCGTTTCCATCTGTATTGGTTTAATTAAGAAACACAAGAAAGTCACCTATGTATGTATCTGGTTTTATTTTCACTGCCTGATCAACCTTGTTAAAAATTAGAGCTTCAATGAAGTTGTCTTTTTGTACCAGAGAAAATATGGATTCCTTACCGACATTATTTATTTTACAAGTTTCACTTAAGGATATGGTTTGATTTCCCACATAATTGTCACCTTTCACTTTCACCTTTATGATAGCAAACCCTTTACTTGGTAAATTTACCGTACTTTTGACACTGCCTGCCAGTCGAGTCTGTGAATCACTTGCTCTAGTACCCAAGCTTACAGCTGTGCACTGCTGACTCTGCGGTTGACATGGGTACACTTGACCTTGAAATATTATTGACTGGATGAATATTGCAATGTCGAGGTTATGATCTGTCAGTTCTTTTAAACCTAACAATCCATCAGTTGGTAAACTGAAGTTTTCACAAATGTAGAAGGTGCATTTTAGTCTCTGACTATTCGATGAAAGTGTAATAGGAAATTGGACCATTCCTTTAATGATTAATTTACTACCAGATAAGGCAGTTAAGCTTAAATCTGATGTTTGAATAGACCATCGTTCCTGTTTAAGTGTTCCTTCAGATAGTAATGATACACAAGCTCCTGTATCAATAGCTAACGAGACATTTATATTCCCAATGTTACAAGGAAGTGATAGTACATCAACTTTACCCAAGGCAGCAACAAGTATACTTATTTGTTTAGGCGTAATTAAATTGGCTTTTTTTTTCTTTTTCTTTTTCTTTTTTTTTAATCGTCACCTGTATTTGCACGTCTATTATTTATTTGGTCTCTTGCATTTAATGTCACTCTACATTCATCTGTGTTGTTGTTGTTGTTGAAGTTCCTCAAGCTGTCTGGCCGAGCAGCCCCGAGCTCCTGAGGAAGGTCATGGCCTGAACCGGGCTTTCCCACAGTGCCCTCAGAGAGTGTATGTTGTGTTGTTGGCGAGTGTGATTGTGTGCATTGCAGTCTTCAATAATGTGTTTAATAGAATGGGGTGCTGTGTTGCATCCCGGACAGGCATCCGCAGTGGCTCCATCCAGCCTCTTCTGATATGTCAGAAGGGCCAGGTGGTGGCCACACTGCAGCCTGGCCAGGTGGACTCTGTATTCACGGGGAAGGGAGGATTCGGATGGGTGGATGTCAGGAGGTCGTGCATGCAGCTGAGTGTTGTTTTTGAGTGTTTGGATGGATTGATGAGTGATTTGAGTATGGATGTGTTTCTGGAGATTGGTTTGGGGTGGGCAGGGTGTAAGAGATGATAGTATTTGTGTATGGTATCGTGTACTGGGTGTTGTTTTGATGTTCCTTGGCATGTGTGGGTGTTGTGCCATGTAGTGTAGTGGATGGTGTGGGTTTGTGGAGGCTGCAGCAAGTGTTTGTGTGCCTCTCATGTCAAGATGGTCCTTGATTTTGAGGACTTTGGTTTCATAGTGTAGGTGGTCTGTAGGTGTGGTAGCTGTGCAGCCTGTGATTGTCTTAAGGGCTCTGTTCTGTATGGTTTGAAGGGTGTTGTGATGAGTCTCAGCGAGGTTTGAAGCCCAGGCAGGGCTAGCATAATCCATCACTGATCGAATATATTGTTTGTATACTGTGGTTGTGGTTTCTTTGTTGTGTCTGAATGTTGTGCTGGCAAGTGATTTGAGGGCTTTAAGTATTTGCATGCATTTGTTTTTGATGGCCGTAATATGTTGTTTGAATGTCATGGATGTATTGTATGTTATGCCAAGTATTTTGGGTGTGTGTGTGTGTGTGTGGTATAGGTGTGTTGTTTATGGTGAGGTGTGGTGTGTAACGGTGTTCTGCGTTCCAGTTGGTGAGAAGGGTGACAGTTGACTTGGTGGGTGCTATTTTAAGTCTGTTTGTGGTGAACCAGGCATTAAGTGTGTTGAGGTAGGGTTGGAGGATGAGAGTGGCTGTGTCTGCGTTTCTGTGTGTACATGTGAGTGTTATGTCGTCTGCGTAGGAGGCTATGTGTATTTGTGGTGCCTGGAGTGTTGGTATGTCGTGCATGTATAGGTTGAAAAGGGTGGGTGAGAGTACAGAAGCTTGGGGAACACCATTGGTGAAATTTTTAATGTTAGATGACTGACCAGCAAATGTAACATGGGCTACTCTTCCTCCCAAGAAGCTGGCCAGCCATCTTTTGGTGTTATTATGCATATTTGTGTTGTATATTTTGTTTGTGAGGTTGTGGCGGGGGATGGCATCAAATGCTTTACTAATGTCCAATGTAACTAAGAGTGTTCTGTGTGGGGGTCTATCTGAGTTGATGCCATCAAAAATTCTTTGTGTGAGGTCTGTAAGAAGGGTGTTTGTTGAGTGTTGAGTCTGAAGCCATGTTGTGAAGATGCAAGTGGGATGTGTGGTGTGATTAGTTTAATGATGAGGCGCTCAGTGATTTTGGAGGGGGTACAGAGGAGGGTGATGGGACGGTGTGATGAGGGTAGTGTGGGGTCTTTGTTGGGTTTGGGGATGGTGATGATGTTTCCATGTTTCCAGATGTTGGGTAATGTGTTGTGTGAGTAGCTGTAGTTTGCTATGTTAGTGAGTGCTTGTATGCCTTGTGGTCCAAGGTGTTTAAGGTGTATGTTACTGATTTTGTCTGGACCACAGGCAGGTGAGTGTTTTATGTTGTGAATGATGTGATCCGTTGATGATTTGTGAATGGTGTATAGTCTGGGTCAGTGGGGAAATGTCTCTTGTGTCTAATGATTTGTCTGTCTTCAGGGTGAGGATGAAGGTGGCTGACGTGCGAAAAATGTTGGATGAGTGTGTTTGCTTGTTGTTTGTTAGAGGGTATAGTGTCTGTTGTTGTGATGGCTGCATGTGATTGTGTAATGTTGCTGTTGAACAATGTGATGCTGTTTAGTGTTTTGTAGAGTTTGCTGTTGTTGGTTGTGTGGTTGAGTGTACTGACAAAACTTTGCCAGTTAAGTGTTTTTTGTTCTTTAATTTTGTTGTTTATTTGTGTATTTAGTGCTTGTATTTGGTTTATTGTGTGTTGTGTACAAGGAGTTGGGGATGTGTGTTTAAGTGTGTCACGTTGTTTGATGAGGTCTTGAATTTCTGTTGTAAAGTTGGGGTTGTGTTTTCTTCTGTTACCTCTAGGGATGTGCTGTTTGTCTGCGTTTTGTATAATTGTATTGAATTTTTGAACAGCTGTGTTGATGTTTGTGATGGGTGTACTGTTCAATATTTCGAAGTGTTGTTCTGTTTCCATAGTGAAGGCTTCCCAGTTGGCACTTTTGTAATTTGTGTATGTGTGTCTGTGTCCAACTGGGGTGATTCTTGTTTTAGTGGTGATTATGATTGGAAGGTGGTCAGAGCCGAGGGTTCTGACCACTCTCTATGATGTTCTGGGGGCGAGGTTGGGAGAGCAAAAGGATATGTCAGGAGAGGATGGTTGGAAGAGGGCTTGGTGAGGAATATGAGTGTGTTGATGTGGATTGTTTAATAAAATGAGGCTGTCAGTTTGTGCAAGGATTTCAAGCCCTCTGTCTGTGTCGGGGTTGTTGACATACCAGGCCGACTTCTTGGCGTTGAAATCACCACCCAGGATGAGGTCAGGTTGGTTGGTGATTTGATGGAGCTGGGGGGAGAAGTTTTGGGGAACTGTTGGGCTGGTTTGAGGGGGGATGTATAAATTAACTATTGTAATATTGGATGATTTCCCAGTGCGGACTTTGATGCTTTGAATTTCTGTGGTGGTGTCGTGGTGAGGGAGGAGGGATTTGAGTTCCGCACTGGTTTCAATATAATTAAGGGATTTATGGGCTAGGGTGATGAGTCCACTGCCATTTCCGTTGGCCCGGTCTTGTCTGATGGTGGTGAAATTGGTGAATGTTGGTGTTTTGTTTGTGTTGCGTAATTTTGTTTCTTGTAAGATGGCAATGTGTATATTATGTTGTATGATGAAGTGTGTGAGTTCTTATTTTTTGGTGTTTATGCCATCTATGTTTAGTTGAAGTATGTTAATGTTGTGTGTGCGGTGTGTGTTAGGTGCTGCTGCACGGGGGAGAGGAGAGTGTGGTGGGGGAAGGAGGTGGAGATGGAGGTATTGTTGGTGTTGGAAGTAAGGGTGATGGAGGCGGGAGTGATGGAGAGGGTGGTGGAGGTTGTGGTGTTGGAAGAGGTGAGGGACATGTGGAACAGGTCCATGTGTTTGTCTAGTGTTTCATAAATGCTAATGTTGTACATGATAAGTGGGTCCAGTTCTTACAGGAATTGCATTGAACTGAACCCTCTGTCTGCCTACTTGATGTGATGGGTTTAGAGCATGTCGGACATGTGAATTTTTTTATGGGTCCAGGATTGCTTTCAATGTCTCCGGCTAGAAGGAAAAGCCGATAAATGACAGCCGAAGAATCATTCCTCGGTGAAGAAAAAATGTGTAGTTGTGTGTGTTGTGTGAGGGTGTGTTATTGCCCGGGTGACCGAAGCCGTTCCCAGAGACTCGCACTATTATGAATAATGCAATACTCGTTACTGGGCTTGTTGTCTCTTTCACTTGTTACTTTATTGCTATTATCCTTACTTTTGGCATTTGAGCGATTATTCTTATTAAAGTAACACTTATCTGGGCTGTGTCCATATTTTCTGCAGATTTTACAATAAGGTTTCTTCTTCGAACTCTGAGGTGTGAAGTTTGTAGTGTGTTGTGTCTGTGAAGTGCTCTGGTGAGTGTCTGTGTCAGTGATCACGGCTACAGGTAGGGCTCTAGGTACATTAACTTGTGTGTTCAACCACTTTGACCCTTTTAAGAGTTGTTTAGCATCGCTAATGGTCGAACCTGCTAACGCTAGAGCCATACTTGAATTAGCTGTTCCACAATTACTCACTGTCCTTCTAACCATTCTGTGTACCCACGCTAGTGGACCGCCAAACTGCCCCCCACCGAAAACATCTATGAGGTCTTCACAAAACTGTTTAAAATTATTTCAGTTATCTGGATCCGTCAAAGCAGTTGCAGTCAGTAATGTACTAGCATTGGAGTCTGGTTTAATATGTCCACGTACGAACCTTGTTTTCCCTTTGTCATCTGTAATCCTGCAGGAAGCATATTAACTTCACAAACCCTTAGAAAAGTATGGATATTATAGTTAACATCGTTCCCAGTGAATTCCTTCACTGTATGAGCTTGGGGAAGTACATTAACAGTAGCAGAAGTGTTAGTTGCCATTGTGTGTGATGATGTGTTAGTATGTAAAGCCGTAGAGTAAGTACGTCCTGATCTGGTTTTACTAGGTGAAATGTTAGAGGTAAAACTTGTAAACAAGTAAGTTAATGAAGTAGATCTAGTAAGGGGAGGAGTATTAGTTGTCACTCTGTCTTCTTTTATATCTAAATCTAGTGCAAGAATATTTTTACTCAAGGAAGAACTTACACTTTCTATTGTACTTACACTTAAATTAGTGATTTCTGTTGAATCAACTAAGCTTTCATTACTTTCAAATATTGCTAAACTATGTTTAAGCTAATGAAGCGAAAACAGTGCGGTACCGTATTTTTTTTCCATTCATTACCTGTCACACTGCGTGAAGATTCACAAAGAACATTCCTTCTGGTATATACGTGAAGACATACACATATTAGTACTCTCAATTATGAATACATAGAATTTGTAATGAGGAGATATTTGGTAATACATATATATATTCATATATCCTAATGTGATGATGTTAGGATGTGTATGTATTTGTAAATTTATGTACCTAAGCTACTGACCATGGATAGTTGAGTAGGCTTTGATAATTAGTTGGATAATATTCCAGTAGTCTTGTGACGTCGTACCAATTACCAAGCCAACGTCTTTTCCTGGATGTTAGCACTGTCAACTGAAGAATGTTGATATGTTGATTGAAGCACTGTAGCTGTAGTTATCTGAGCTGCTTATATAGTCTCTCACTGTAGTTGAAGTTGAAGTATTCACTTCACT
Source organism: Petrolisthes cinctipes (assembly GCA_033782935.1). Classification (NCBI taxonomy): domain Eukaryota; kingdom Metazoa; phylum Arthropoda; class Malacostraca; order Decapoda; family Porcellanidae; genus Petrolisthes; species Petrolisthes cinctipes. The sequence continues at coordinate 1,623,848 of JAWQEG010000831.1, read as the reverse complement.
AGGCTATACTGTAGTGTAAGTATAGTAGTAGTGGTAGTACTGCTAGAGTGGTAGTGATGGTGAGTAGTAGGGATGGGTGACGAAACCATTGGTCGGAGCGCGCGACTGTAGTCAGGCAGGCTTGATGTGCTGACTCCGTTGTCCTTCACTTCCCCACTTGCTTCTATCACTCCTTCCTTCACTTCTTCACTTCTCCTTTCTTCTCTTTTTACTTTTGTGTCTTTTCTTAGGTTATCACTTGCTATTAATTGTTTTGTTTCTCTCCTTTTTCCACCATATATGATTTTATCCCACCGCTGCCACCAAATATGTGCTAGTGGAGCGGTCACTTACACAAGTCTGTTGTTTATTGTCGTGGCTGGCTGTGTCTCTTCGGAGTATATTTTTAGAATGGTATTATGATTATTATGGTATGGAGAGTTAGCACACCTTGTTCTTTGTTTAACAAGATTTTATTAGTAACCCAAATGGTAGTACAGATTCACAAAAGGGTTAAGTTAGACTTAGGAGCTAACTTTAAAGAGAGAGATGGCTGTGAGACACCTTGTGTAGCGATCGGGTATCTCTAGTATACTACCGTGACTTGAGATGTCACTAACTGCTGAGACAGCTTTGGTTCCCATGCTTGGGCTGTCTAGGTCAGCTAGTTTAAGCGATCATGTGAGGTACATGGTGTATGACTCACTAGGTATTATATGTAGATATATTTAGTTATATATATATATATATATATATATATATATATATATATATATATATATATATATATATATATATATATATATATATATATATATATATATATATATATATATATATCACATCTAAAAATCACATTTTACTATAATAATAGTTAAATATCTAAAAGCATTAAATTATAGATGAAAGAAAAATTAAAATTTACCTACCTAAAAAAGAATAGCCTTAAAAATCATGAAGTTCACAATTTGTGGAGGAGGCTTTTGCACGACATCATCACTTGGTCTATGTATTCTTCAATTTCAATTTAGAGAAAGCCTATGACACTACATGACAATATGGCATCCAGCAGCAACTCCATGTCTATGGCCTGCGGTGTCAACTTCCGCTCGTTTTTAAGAAGTTTCTCAGTGGTCGTTGTATTTGTGTGAGGGTAGGTACAGCCCTCTCTGCACCCGTAGCACTGGAGGAGGATGTCCCTCATGGAAGCGTCCTAAGTGTCACGTTGTTTGCAGTGGCAATTACTACCATTGCTTATCCCTTCCGGACGAGGTAGCCAACTCGATGTGCCAGGACAACCTGGCGGTCTGGTTTGCTGCTTCCCATATGTCAGTGGCTGTGCGGCTCACGCAGCTTGCCCTCGACAGGGTGTCGCATTGGGCTGGTTCTCATGGGTTTCGCTTCTCTGCTGCCTAAACAGTTGCTATAAACTTCTGCTGCATCCAGGGCGTTCACTCCAATCCAGACTTATTCATGTATGGTCATCAGATACGTTGAGGAGACTAGCTTTTTGGGTCTTCTTTTTTACAAACGTTTGACTTGGGTTCCCCATATAAATTCACTTAAGCTCTCTTGCCACCAGGTTTTCAGCCTGTTGAGGGTCTTGGGCCATACGTCCTGTGGGGTTGATCCGGCCTTCCCCCTCCACCTATATCGTGCTCTTATTTGGCCAAAACTCGACTATGGGTGTGAGGTGTACTCCTCTGCCATGGATGCCAGTCCTTAATGGTTCGTTGTTGGCATCGCTTACATCGACTTCCTGAATCCCTTCCTGCTAGGCGATGTCAGCTGATAACATGTATCAGCACTACCTCTCACATCTTCACACCCCATGACCCTTTGGCTTCCAGGTCAAGAAGGCTATGGAGGAGTTGGACATTGATGACCTCCAGATTTGTCCTGGGAGGGTCCCCAAGGTGGCTCCATGGCTTTTCCCAGAAGTTCACACCTGCACTTTTCAGACGATAAATAATCTCTTCCTCCTCCAATGACTTGCTCCCTCTTTTTAGAACAAGCCTCCTCTCACAGGGGGTCCCTCCCTGTGTACACTAATGGGTCAAAGTCTGATGCTGGAGTTGGTTTTGGGGCTGTCCTTTCTGACTTTTGTCGTGGCGGCAGGCTCCCTTCTGTCATGTCCATTTTTATCTGCCGAGCTCTCGATCATTTTATATGCCCTTCAAGTAATTTTTACTCTCCCGCAGCCTTCTTTTTACTATTTTTAGCGATTCATGTAGTGCCTTGCAGGCTTTGTGCAATTTTAACTCTTCCCATCCCCTGGTATTGGCCATTCTTGAGTGGCTTCACCTCCTGGGACATCGTGGCACATTTTGTTGGGTCCCGGCCCATGTGGGTGTCAATGGAAATGAGTGTGCTGACGCCCTGGCTAAAGCTGTGGACAGTTCTTACAGTCTCCTTTGAGGAGGAGGCTGGCCTCCTCCATATGATTTCCATGGCTTCTTTTTTAGATAGTTCATTGTTTCTCTCCTTTTCATTTTGAATCATTTATATATTTTAATTGATCAGGTTATTTTAGTAAAATGTGAATTTTAGTTGATATATCCTTTTAATCATGCTGATTCTCCTATTTGGATATATTTTATAAATTATATGAATGACCATATTTTGAAATCCCTAAAATTTTATATTATGTTGGGCTGTATATGACCCTGGCTGTTGTGCTATCATATGCTTAGTGGCATCTATCAATCAATCAATTAATCAATCAATTGTCCCCTCTGATATTACTATAGATAGATATTGTATTGACCACAAAAATACAAAAATACAAATTTTAGTTATGCTACACAATATTTTATTACATGGTCCACATAAGACAATGCAAAGTAAAATAAACTAAAACACTGACACAGAACACATACAAATGACAAGGAACACATCTTCAATACTAAAATACAAATATAAAATTGAACTTGACTCATTCATAATACAAAATATAAAAACAACAAACTTATACTTATTCAATATCTGTGAACATTTACCATAAAATATTATTGACAACATACCGAGGCAAACACCAACAACATGCACATAAGCCCATTATGAATTGACAAATTTAGGTTTGTATGAAATACGGTCTACAGAGACAATAATAGATAATTATCGAGTTCCTAAATTGTGCAAACATTATAAAAACAAACATACACAATGAATAAGAGTTTACATTACCCTTATTAAACCATCTGCAATAATTATACACTATAATTATACACAAAACATACGATTCAAGAATACAACTCTAAGATACAAGCCGCAATACAATCTGACCTTTCTAAAACCAGATCCACAAGTGTTGTCACATTGAATTCCTCTCGAATAGACAGAGACCTGGGGCTCTGCTCAAATACATGCTCCTCATCTTGTATGGCACCACAGCTACACAATCGCTCCGCGATCGGTAGTCTACCCCTTCCTCAGTGGTTCTAACGACCTTCCTCGATAGCCATCAAGTGTGCACTAAGTCGTAACCTCGTCCAAGACACACGTTCTAACTTACTGACTTCTATTTTTTCTTCATATAATGGGTGCACAGATAAGTCGGGGTTTAAAGTGAGGTATAATTGTACCTAAGGTGAAATAACAGCTTGCAAGTTGATTTTAAGACTTTCCAATGCACTTTGCTTATCGTTTACTTCGGTATGAATAAGGTTAAAAATAAATCGGGATGTACTGGTGTTGATGTTCTGAGTAACTCGGATTGTAACATGTCTTGACGTTCACGTCACATATTAAGAAAAAAAATTCTTTGCCTGGATATGATAGCGCACACAGAGGGGGACATCCCACTTCTATTAAACAAAGGTCATTCCTTGTGGAGCTGCCGATGTATATGCATCCAAGTAAAAATGCTACCGTTCCTCCATAATGTTGTCCTCCGTAATTGGTTGCTTATCCATATCACTTCCGATCAATACCATGAACTTTGTTTTACTTGTGTTAATTACCATCCCGTAAGAATCGCAAAACTCATTAAGCAAACGAACTTTATTCATAACCCCGTCTCTTGAGGTAAACAACAGAACAGTGCCATCCATGAGCACCAATACCTGCAATTACTGTAAAAAAAACATCCATGTCACAATTGTTCATTAACAAAGAGTACAAAAAGTAAACACGAAGTGGGTGCTACCTGGCGTACACCCATACCTGCAGCAACTACAGCCGCACCAATTATACTGTTGGTTATCCTATACATTGATATGATCGCAGTCAACATCACTGCTCCACACCCAATTCATTTTAATATTGTAAATAGTATTGTTACGGTCCTCGACGTTAGATAGGAGAACAACGGACTTTGATCTGAATACGAAATTAAATGGAGAAACTATGGGCAAGTTTGAGCCTCTAGTTGAGTATAAAATGTATAAAAACACGTCGAGTTTCGTAACCCAGGTTCTACTTAAAAGGAGTAGAGATTAAACTCAAAGAAAATTTAAGTTACTATAATTTCACTGGAAATATTAAATACACACAAGTTAATATTTAGAACAAAACAATAATGCCTGATTTGATATGCTACAACAACTCCAATCCACAATTAAACCTAAATAAACATTCACCCAAATATATTTTATCCCAATATAAACAATAATTCGTTAATCACACACACAACCAAGATATAGTTAAAGTAAGTACTGATCAATTATTAATCCCTGAAAATACAATACATGCTAACATCCATCACATACAATTCAATTTGTGTTCAAATAATAATGGCAGAAGCGATTAGCTTAATAATAACACTCGATAAACAATGGCCACCCAGCCGGCTTTGGTGGGCAAACACATCAGAATAAACATCAGAAAAAACACGTAATTAAACTCATACACAGGCAGAGAATGTACTATTATTAATGGCACAAGAGTTGTTGTTGTTGTCGTAGTTCCCCAGACTGTCTGGCCGAGCAGTCCCGAGTCTGGTTGACCGAAGCCGTGCAGATGCTCGGAACCCCAAATGGGAGTCAGGGTGATAGTGAGATCTGTTTCTTCGAAGGCAGCAGACGAGGGGACTGCTGGCTCACGGGCATGTATCCCTGGGCCAACATTCCCACCGTCTGTAGTCTTCCTTGTTGTGCCACCCAATCGGGCGATCTCATCGGCTACCCAGAAGGAATGAGAGATAGTAAGGAGACAGATAGAACAGGCCAGGGTGTGGTAGAGGATGCCAGATTCCTCATTTCTGGATAGGACCAGCCCTCACCAGTGTGTTGCTGAGTAGTTGAGATGTGTGCTGGGTAGTTTACATTAACACATATTCCCTTTCCAGTGTGTGCTGGGTAGTTGAGAAGTGTGCTGGGTAGTTTTTACATCAACACATCTTCCTCTAGCCATCAACACGTCTTCCCCCAGCTTACGAGGTAGCATGTTATTTTTGCTCTTACAGCCAGGTACCTATTTACTGCTAGGTGAACAGGGACATTGGGGGCTGGGAAAATTGTCCAACAATTCCACTGACCAAGGAATTGAACCCGGGATTTTTCGCATGCCAGGCGACTGTGCTAACCGCTATACCATCAGCACCCCCTGGCACAAGAGCCTTTTACATATTACCATATCATATAGCTTAGCGAGAATACTGATACCACGAAAATTATTGACAAGTGCTCTTGACCCTTGTTTAAAGATAATGAATAACTTCGCTGTTTCCCATCATGTTGGATAAACTCAACCTAAAAACACTGAATTAAACAGAGTTGCTATACAGGTTACCCAGTGGAAAGGTAGCAGCTTCAATTCCTTGGGTGGCATCCCGTCAGGACCACATGCTTTATTACCATGGAGTTTTGAAATTTTATCTGACACCTCACGAGTCGTGAGAGGGTCGTCCAACACCGGGATGTACAGCCACGCACCAAAGTTTCTGTACCATCTCAGTGGAAGTCAGGGTCAGAGAGAGAGTAGGTAAACGGACGGTAGCCACCACAGTGTTGTCAATTCTAGCCAAGATAGTATTCCCGAACCATGAGTTGTGAGCTCCATTTGAAGCATTCACTGGTGGGAGGGAGAGTCGGAAAGGGGGATAAGTGGAAGGTATAGTTCTCAATCTCCACATCCTGTCTGCTTAAATATGTACTTTATTATTTTGACAAACTTAAAAATAGTTTAGTTCTACTTTGTTATTGTAGTTATTATAATCATCATCATCATAATTTATGTTGTCGCGCCAAAACCATATCCACTTTAGGGCAGTGTCATTTGATTCCTTTTTTGACTCTGGTATAAGAACGGCTTTGTGTTTTGTGTAACAATTGATCTCCGAAGATTAACAGGGGCACCACGGGAATTTTTGCTACTTGCCCCCTATTATTATGATAAAAAAATACAATTGAATACCTATGCGCATAATATGGTTTGAGACTGCTGTGATCTCCTTTATGATATATAGACAAACTAAAATAACTCGTGTGTATTCATCTACAGTATGATATCCCACTTGTTTCTAAAGGCTTGGCTGGCCCTGATAACTGTGGACTTCTCAAATACTTGACATGGAGTAAACCTCACATTCCTCTTTGACGTGATGAAGCAACAGCGGTATGAACTTTATTATGTCCCGGTATTTTATTTCTTATATTATTATTTTTTTTTTAGAACACATGTAAGGCCACAGGATATTGATTATACTTTGATAGTGTTAAACATTTATAATTAAAATAATTGTCAAAAACCACATAACATTTTATATTACAATATGGGTGTAATATTTTGTCCAGCCCCCCTGGGCCTCAATAATATTAATTCACTAACACGTTGGGAAGTGGGATTAGTGGAGGGGCGTGGGTTGATTCAGTTTTTCGAATCCTCAACCTACAAATAAAACAACGAGCCAGCAGTATATAATCGGAGAGACTGGTTGTGGCCCTTGCGATAAGTTATGTGGTGGTTGACAATTATGAATATGCTACTCGGATGGGGCCTAACAGTTCCCAATCATTATAGGGCACAGGGTTTGAAAATATGTTAAGGCTATGAAGCGTGAGCCAAAGAGGGCTCGATTCCCCTTCTCTGTCAGATATGTTGTATTCAGGAACAACAAAACCAGTACTTTATATCACTAATATTTCCTTTATATATCAACAGGGCTACTATTGCATCATTTGGAATATCGCATAAAGAATTTTTCATGAAGTCAGACAACAGCATTTATCAAGATCTGGGTCGCCTAATGCATGTAGGAACTATCATCACAAAAGGACTCACTGATGCTTTGACATTAAAGTAAGTATGAACAAGTTTTTGGTAAGTCGAATAAACTCTACCCTATTTTTGCTACTATCAATCTTTATATTACTTCATTAACAAACTGCCACACAATATGCAGTATACAGTAGGTAAGAGGTTATTAAGTAAATCGATTGCGAGAGCAATAGTGATGTTAATTATATATATATATATATATATATATATATATATATATATATATATATATATATATATATATATATATATATATATATATATATATATATATATATATATATATATATATATATATATATATATATATTACATTAGTATAGCCAGGAAGGATATTTTCTTTGAGGCAAGTGAGGTTAAAGGAAATGGCAATTTCAGCTTTGGAGAGTTTATTGTTGGTTTTCTCCAATTGTCTGACAATTTTCTTCTGGTAGGGGTAAATTTTCTGTAGTAGTTGGCCTAGGTTCGACGACGTTTTGGAGATAACATTCTCCATCTTCAGGTATGGGTAGAGTGACTGTGGCAATGGCAATGGCAATGGTGGTGGGAGTAATGAGGAAAAAACAAAGAATGTGTGATAGATATCACTAGAGGTTAGTAAAGAAATAGAAACACAGTAGTAGTGTACAAGTTCCTGGGCTCAACCAGGTTGCTGCCATGTTTATTTTAAGTTTCAATCTTAATATTCTATTTCTTTTTCACTGCCTATCTATTCAATATGCTTATTTGCCACCGTCTATCTATTTATTTGTTTTCTTGTCACCGTCTATTTCTTCATTTTATTCTCTCTCACTCTCCAATTTTCCCTCTCTCACTCTATATTATTTATTATTCATTACTCCTTTTTTTTTTCATTACCACTTTATTTTTCTATTTATTTTATTTTTGTTTTTTACTTAATTTTTAATCTTTTTTTTTTTTTTTTTTTTTTTTTTTGTCTCGGGTACATCTCTTCATTTTATTTTATGTATTTAAATATATATTTAAATATTTTATTTTTATTCGTTTATTTATTTATTCTTGGAGGGCCAGTTCACTTTTTTTGTGTCCCGGTTACACCTCTTCTTTTTATTTTATTTATTTATCTATTCATTATTATTTGTTTTTTCTTTTATTTGGAGGGCCAGTTCACTTTTTTGTTTCCTAGTTACTCCTCATCTTTTTTTTTTTTTTTTTTTTTTTTTTTAGGGCCAGTTCACTTTTCTTGTGTCCCGGTTACACCTCATTTTTTTTTTTTTTTTTTTTTTTAATAATAATAATAGTATATACACAGTTTTGTCTCTGTCCACATAAAATCTTTTAGCTAAGTTATATTATTCATTGTCATTTATATGTAAATAACTTATAGGGAACCAGTTATTCTGTTTGGTTCCCTCATAGTTAGTTGTTGGTCCATATAAGTTATTATTAAGTTCTAGTGCTGTTATTTTTCTCCAAATATCTATTGCTCTATTCACTAATAGTTCTTTTATTTTTGGTAAATTAGCTCGGTTGTGTAGTTCTTCATTGCTTACTATATCAGGGTATTTTATGTTATAAATGAATCTTAGTGCCTTATTTTGGATTATTTGAAGTGAACACAAGTTAGAATTTTTCATGGCTACTTGTGGAATTGGTGGGTATTCTGTTATTGATCTCATTAATGCTAAATACAATTTTCTCTTATTTCTTGCAATAAGTCCATTAAATTTGTATAATCTAGTAAGTATGTGGTTTAATTTATTAATTTTATCTAATATAAAGGTTTTATAACCTGTTCTGGTTATATTCAGTCCAAGTACAATACCTTCATTTGCATACTCATATATTTCACCATCTGCCACTACTGGAGCTGAGGTTGTTCTACCTATAGGTATTATTTTGAATTTAGTTGCATTTGTCTGGATTTTCCATTTCTTTTCGTAGTTATTTATGCTTTCAATAGCGTTTTTTTGTGTGCATTGATAAAGGGTCTTTTGATTTCCCTGGATATGCTACTATATGCTACTATACTTGGACCGTAACACCACTATACTGGACAGAGAGAACGACCCCAGACGCCTTTTTCTCCTAGAAGCTATATACATACAGACAATCCGCCCCTCCATGAACATAAAAACTGAAGATTTTCAAGCTCTACCCAGCTCCAAGCGCCCCTCCAACCATCTTTCCCAGGTCTCCTCTACCATCAACATATCGACTCCAATACCACCTATCAATCAGCCTATACTTAGATACAACTAAAGATCATCCAAGCCAGCTCCCCCCAACCAACCCAACCCCGTGTTTACTTCCCTCAAAACACCTCACCCACAAGCCTAAGCCCCGCCCCCCACCCTCACCTCACCTCACCTCCCAATATCTCTACCAACCAGCCTCCCTCCACCCAGACTAAACCCTCCCTGCCACGCCCTCTTAGTGTCACTTGAGCCACCAGTTCCCTATAAATACCCCAGAATCACGCTACACAGTCGCTCTACCCAAGATCTAGAATACCAGGTCTGCTCATCGCACATATCGGGCCTGGCTGGTGACGTCGATTGGCCCCCAAACTGAGGCCGCTCTCTGTCTACCAAATATGGGACGGAATAGTAGTCTCTATGGTGGGGGTACATTAGGGTCAATATTAGCGACCTCTCTCATTTCAGTGGCAAAAATGCCTAACTTTCTTGCCAAAATTCAGGGCTTAGACTTAATGTAGGCGAATCGTTTTTGTTTCTAAAATTTCTTCATATGTATAGGTATCGAAAGTTCTCAGTAGAAGTTTTCGAGAAATGACATATAAGCATAGAAATTGTGCTGTGAAAATAGCATATATATATACAGGAGAAAACCTTCATTCTGGCTGTGTATAGAAAACGAGAATATTTTAATCCTTATCAAATCACTTCACACCTCCGCCTCCAACACACACACACACACACTTACTTGATTTGAGTTGAATGTTACAGAGTTCATATTCAGACACCGTCGTTTTTATGTATTAATTTTAGTCTTAAATATTATACATTATTTTACTTAGTTAAGGCCCATGTAATTATATTTGATTAGATTTTGGTGTTTGTATTAGCTACAATAGATTATGAAAAGTAAATTATCATTTTTTTTTTCTATACTGTTCCTACTGAGAAATATCAACACATGTAAAAATGTGTGTGTGTGTGTTGGAGGTGGGGGTGTTTAAAGGATTTGATAAAGTGAGTCAGGTAAGGATTAAAATACTTCCATTTTCTATACGCGGGCAGAGGGAAGGAATTCTCCCGTATATATGCTGTTTTCACATCACTATTTCTAGTCCTATTTTTAATTTCTCGAAAACTTCCACTGAGAACTTTCGATACCTATGCTTTTGAAGAAATTTTAGAAACAAAAACGATTCACCTACACAAAGTCTAAACCATGAATTTTGGCAAGAAAGTAAGGCATTTTTGTCACTGAAATGCGTGGGGCCGCTAATATTGACCCGTATGTACCCCGATCATAGAGACTACTATCCCGTCCCATATTTGACAGACTTGGGCAGCCTCAGTTTGGGGGCCAATCGACGTAGATGCGCAGTGGGGTGACAGTTGACGAGCAGACCTGGTATTCTAGATCTTGGCTCTACCCATACCTAAAGATGGAGAAAGTTATCTCCGAAACGTCGTCGAACCTCGGCCAACTACTACAGAAAAACTACCCCTACCAGAAGAAAATTGTCAGACAATTGGAGAAAACCAACAATAAACTCTCCAAAGCTGAAATTGCCATTTCCTTTAACCTCACTTGCCTCAAAGAAAAAAAAATATATATATACAGTACAGTATATATATACAGTACAGTAATATATATATATATATATATATATATATATATATATATATATATATATATATATATATATATATATATATATATATATATATATGCAAATAAATCACTTGGTGGCACGTGATCCAGGAATATGCGTAAATCCACAAGGAAGGAAAAATAAACACGGAGTCCCAAGCGCTTTCGTGTATTCACATCTTCAGGGGAAATACAGAATATAGAAGAATGGTTGCCGAGAAACACCATATATACCGATACACTTAATAACTAACTGGCTATCTGAAGGTGTTGCCACTGTGAGTTCAAAGCAATATACACCCATATGGTGCTACAAGGATTTACCTGACATGACCTCTAAACCTCTAAACCTAAGATTATCCTCAGTCATCAAGGAATAGCAGTTGGAGTTATCATATTAACAATCTTGTCCATGATGAAACTATCCAACTTGTACAGTAGCCCAACAAAGTTCGCCGACAAAATATTAACTTACTGGCAACGTAGACTGCTGTCACTCTCGTCCCAAGCCTTTATCATCTCTCCATATGTATCAACAGTCAGTGTTGTCAATGTTTTTTTCCTCACAGGTGTGAACCCTGAGAGTTTAGACTCGTGAGCGTAGACGAAGGATATATATATATATATATTATGATAAGCCATATGGAAATTTAAGATATATGAAAGAAGACATTGTATTATATTTTAATTATTTATTTATTTAGAAAGACAGGAAACTCCTGATTGAACATACACACACACACACACACACTCACTCATAATGAAAATAAACCATACTGGACAACAGTTAGTGTTTTCTCCAACCACCATTGCTGTGTCAGGTCAACCAGGTCTGTCTGTCTCTCTCTCTCTCTCTCTCTCAGTTATCATTTTGCCCTATTCATTTATTCCTCCCATCTTTATTTATTGAATTATATCTGTTGTGTCCTTTTCATATTCCATTTTGTTTATTGCAAGATAGAATATTGTGTTATAATTATAGCAAAGTCCATGACACACACACACACATACACACACTCACCTGCCTTATCCCTAGTTCCCTCTCTACCCGGCCGTAGACCTGCTGCCCATGTGACCTCTCCCCCGCACCTTGCTAATCTCTCAGGTCTCTCTCTATATATATATATATATATATATATATATATATATATATATATATATATATATATATATATATATATATATTGTTACAACCCCAGTTTTGGCTCGTTTATGTCTAGGGGAAGATTAGGGGCTGTGAACAGCTCGAGTTATAACTCTAGTAAATATGTTACTGGGTCAGTGGAGTTACAACCGAAATTAAACGGGAACCTCACTCCACTCCCTCAATGGATAATTACCCAGAAAGAGTAATGTAAACGAATGACTAAGGATTTCAACATGTATAATTTTACCATCACCAAATAAATACAATATTTACAATTAAACAAAAACAGCAATAAGAATTACGTTAACGTTAACAGACAAAATAACAATAATTAGTAGACCAAATTATAGAACATGAATTATAACAAGAGTTAAACATAATATAGTACACAGCTCCAAGATCAGAACAGAGATGGTATGTAATTGAGTGAGAGTCTATGTCTTCACTGCCCTGGTCAGCAGAGGGCAGTGCTTATATATACTCCTATGGACAATAGGACTGGTCGAGACTGAAGAACACTAAGTCTCTGATAGGTTCGGAGAATGTAACCATGTCTCCGATTGGTTGAGAGCATGTAAGCTGGTCTGTGGTTGGCTGATACGGCCCTCACACCTGCGCAACCTGGTAGTCTGGGTCAGTTTGAACCAGTTTGAGGAGTGGTGCAAACTAGGTAGTTTACGGGTAACAGCCGACTCCTAGTTGTCGAGTGTTTGCAGGTTCGTCACAATATATATATATATATATATATATATATATATATATATATATATATATATATATATATATATATATATATATATATATATATATATATATATATATATATATATATATATATGGCTTGCACTAACCAGTGGTCAAACACATTTACACGATTTCATAGAAAGCAGATGACTCTGTAGTGAACATATTCATTCACTGCACACTACAGACACACATGCTCAAAATTTCTAACAATAATCCAGGTCAGTTTGAGGATCAAGGAACTGTCACTACATGGGTTGGACAGGACACACTTGGTTGAGAGAGAGAGAGGTTACATGGGCAGGTCTACGGCAAGGTAGGGATAAGGCAGGTTTGAGTGTGTGTGTTGCTTTCTTTGAAAACGTGTAAATGTGTTCGAACAGTGGTTAGTGCAATATATATATATATATATATATATATATATATATATATATATATATATATATATATATATATATATATATATATATATATATATATATATATATATATATATTCTCATTGTTCACACTACAGAACAATTCACTCCTTGTGGCCGCGCGGGTAGGCATGGTGTGTGTGTGTGCTGTCCTTGTCCGCCCTGGACTCTTCTGCTCTATCCCTACCTGACCTTCGCCACACCTTTGTGTACAAATTTTTCCTTCTTTTTCTTTTCTTTTTTGTTTGTAGGGGAAAAACCTGCATGCACATCTCCTCAAAACTGTGTCCCTCTCCACAAACTTTGCATTTTATATTATTTTCTTCAGAATAAACCCCTACTTCCCACATATGTGAATCCACAAGTTTACAGAGAGAGAGAGAGAGAGAGAGAGAGAGAGAGAGAGAGAGATTAGCAAGGTGCGGGGGAGAGGTCTTGCTAGGGATAAGGCAGGTGAGTGTGTGTATGTGTGTGTGTGTCATGGACTTTGCTATAATTATAACACAATATTCTATCTTGCAATAAACAAAATGGAATATGAAAAGGACACAACAGATATAATTCAATAAATAATGATGGGAGGAATAAATGAATAGGGCAAAATGATAACTAAGAGAGAGAGAGAGAGAGAGAGAGAGAGAGAGAGAGAGAGAGAGAGAGAGACAGACCTGGTTGACCTGACACAGCAATGGTGGTTGGAGAAAACACTGACTGTTGTCCAGTATGGTGTATTTTCATTATGAGTGAGTGTGTGTGTGTGTGTGTGTGTGTATGTTCAATCAGGAGTTTCCTGTCTTTCTAAATAAATAAATAATTAAAATATAATACAATGTCTTCTTTCATATATCTTAAATTTCCATATGGCTTATCATAATATATATATATATATATATATATATATATATCCTTCGTCTACTCTCACGAGTCTAAACTCTCAGGGTTCACACCTGTGAGGAAAAAAACATTGAACACACTGACTGTTGATACATATGGAGAGATGATAAAGGCTTGGGACGAGAGTGACAGCAGTCTACGTTGCCAGTATGTTAATATTTTGTCGGCGAACTTTGTTGGGCTACTGTACATACCATTGTTCAAATTCATATTAATATTTTCTGTGTGTTTAATCAAACTTGACTCTATGATGTTTCTATTTACAGATGAATTACAAGACATGATTGACGAAGCATTATCCCAGTCAATACAATGATTATTGTCTCTCATATGAATAAATAAAGCATTAGATTCTTGTCCGGTCCTAACACTATATTTATGCTGTTTGACCCTGGTTGAAAGGTATTTTCCAGTTTGTCCTATATAGAACATATTACATTCTTTACAAGGTACTTTGTAGATACACCCACATGAGGAATTGGGTGAATTTTTGATCAACATTTTCTTGACTGTGTTATCATTGCAAAAGGCAACATTAACATTCCATGTTCTTAGAAGATGAGGGATTTGGGCAAATTTATGACTGTAGGGTAATATCAGTAAGTTTTTATTTTCACGGGGTAGGGGAGGTTCAACCGTATATATATATATATATATATATATATATATATATATATATATATATATATATATATATATATATATATATATATATATATATATATATATATATATATATATATATATGTATATATATATAAAGGGTATTGTTGGGCAGGAGGCTTTCCTTTAATTGATTTAACACTTCTCCATAAGAGGAGTGTGTGTTTGCCATATCGCGATTTTGGGTCCTAGATCCTTCTTCAGTGGCTTGGTTTAGAGGTCCTTTTATCTTTGTGGTCGAGGCGAGAATGACTCGGTGTTTGTTGTTTGTTGTTGTTTTTTATTGCAGGGGAAATTACCTCTGCTTGGGCCTTATGCCTGTGCTGGTGGGCCCAACAGTCTGGTTTCCACGCCAACACCCGACCCTGTTCAGGGGCGGATGCCAACTTGGTTAACCACATTAGTGCATTTGTCGCGGCTTCTGGCCGCTTAAATTGTATTTATTGGTTGTGGAACCAGCACAGCTGGATTTGCTATAGAATACACCCCTTCTCCAGCCCAGGCCCCGTATAGGCATAATCTGGGCTAGAAGGGTCTATTCCGTGACGATCATCAGAAGTAAATTAAAATTCAAATCTGGCGCTGTACTGATAGTGGAGCCACCTGGTGGTGGCGTGATGAGGCATTAAGCCCGCTCCCCGCCGGGCGCCGCTCGGTCACTCCAATGAGAAAGAAAGTGAATGCCTGCCGCATCGGGAGGTGGGTGGGACAGTCAAAGCTGTGCTGGTTCCACAACCAATAAATACAATTTAAGCGGCCAGAAGCCGCGATAAATGCACTATTATTGGTATAGTGGAACCAGCACAGCTGGATTTGCTATGCATGCGATGCGGTAGGTGGGAGGTGAGGTGGAGGCAATCACGTGCTTAGTTAAGAGCGGTCGAGAGAGCGGGGAATCAAAAAGATAACCGAGCAGGGTGAGGCTGAAGCTAAAACAACTTCCAACACTGGCTAGGGCACTAGCTGTGGTGGAAGTGTAGTAGCTAATAAAATATAAACCGTAGACCATTCTGTTATAGACCAGAATTGTTACCCAACTAAAGTCTTTATAGGCAGACTCGAGGGGTCGGGTACAGGAGAGAAGGTGACCCTGCACCCCCCCCCCACCCCTTTTATTAAAGTCCTCTGAGCTAGGGCTATGGCCCCGGCTCAGGTCATGCGATCCCGAGGGGATGAAGGAGGAGGACACAAAGATGCAGTAATCCTGTGTTTAATATATATAAATATCCAGTCACTCATCCTAGTATAGTAATTTTTCGGAGAATGAATACTCAAGAATTCCGTAACAATGTAATTTATTAACCTCGCACCATATGTACACACATGAGAGACATGGGGATGAGCATGAAGCTGTACATGATGGGGGTGAAGTATGGGGTTAATAGTGACGGGAATTGAGTCGCCCGACCTTTTCTCTTCGGGCGGCCCCTCCCCCTCATGTGTCTCCCACGGGGACCCTGGGGAATGTACCCATAGCCACACAGGGGGTAGGGGAGAGCGAGTGGAACAGATACCTCGTCCTGAAGGAGGAAGTGGAAGTCCAGCCCCCCAAATCCCTAACCCTCTCCACCGAGTGAGTCCTGAGGAAGGCGAGGGAGGCGGCCATGCCCCTAACGCTGTGAGCCCTCGGGGCGTGTTCGGGATCCCCGTTCTCTATCACTCGGCAGAGAAGGCGAGCGATTGACCTAGGGAAGAGAGGGTTACCGGACCTAGAGTTGTAGAAGAGGTGGTCCGAAGAAGCCCCTCTCGTCGCCTCCACGTAAGTTGTAAATGCGTGGACTGGGCAGAGGGGGTGGAAACTTCCATCCCTCAGGAACGAGGGTACTGCGAGAGGGCCAATCCTGTCGTCAGCCTGCTCGTTCTTAGCTAGGAAAGCAGGAGAGGGGGAGATAGTTAAAGAAGTAAGGTTAGGGCTTACAGATGAAAAAACTGTGTGTCGGGTAAGGGCTGCCAACTGAGAGGCCCTGTAACCTTTAGCTAAGGCGAGCAGGAAGAGAGCTTTCTGGAGGAGGTGACAAACCTCCAGAGGGACCCCCTCGAAGGTCAGGTAGGAAAGGACGCGGTGAAGGGACCAGGAGGGAGTCTGGGCCCGGTGAGGTGCGGTCCCCGCCCGAATCCCCATCCTCAGGAGAGAGAGAGGCCTCTCCGAAACCTTAATGTTAAAACCTAGGAGGAGGGGATTAGACAGGGCTGCGTGATGCGCAAGCACCATCGCCGGGGCCCTGTTGGTGGAATCGGCGAGCCACGTGAGGAATTCCAGGACCGTGTCTTCCGAGATGACCCTGGAGGGGTGTCTTCGCAAGAAGTCCTGGAATCTTTTCCAGCACGATTTGTACTGTCGCACCGACGACTGACGATGAGCCCTCAACATCTTGTCCACTGTCTCCTTAGTGAACCTTTTGCTGAGGACTCCCCGTAGAAACTCCAAGCGTGTAGTTTCAGTGACGCTTGGAGTGGTGCAGACAGGGTGCTGGAGAGGCACGCCGATCCCAACTGAAGAGGATGAGGGCACCACCGGGACAGTTCTCCGAACCACGGCTGCGCTGGACAGAGGGGGGCTATGAGGAGTACCCTCCCCCTGAATGTGCGCAGCTTGAGGATCGCCTTCAGGAGGACTGACGTAGCTGGGGGTGGGAAGAGGTAGAGATACCCCTACCTGTTCCAGTCCTCTGTGAAGGCGTCCGGGCCTCCCGCCTCTGTCCTGGAAGAGAATGGTAGGAACAGAGGAAGTAGGGCCGTGGATGGGGAGGCGAACAGGTCCACCTCCGGTGTCCCGTAGCGAAGGCAGAGTGACTCGAACACAAGGGGACGCAGTTGCCACTCGACTGACGTCCCCTTGAACCTGGATAGGGCATCCGCCCAATCGTTCTCCCGCCCTGGCACATAGCAGGCCGAGAGGTGAATGCACGTCTTGGCCGCTATTGAAAAAATCTGTTCTGACAGGGACAGGAGAATTTCCGACCGCGAGGTGCCCTGTTTCTGCAGGCACTGCACGGCCGCAACATTGTCCATATCGAAGCGGACGCCTAACCTGGCAAACTGTGGGTGTCTGTTGAGCCACTCCCTTGCTACCATCAACTCCCGGGCGTTGATGTGTAGTAGCCTCTCCTCTTCCTTCCATCCCCCGCACCGCTGATGTCCCAGGCAAGACTGGTATCCCCAGCCTACGTCTGATGCGTCTGTCGCCACCCTGATCCCCGGGGGAGGGAACACCCAGGGGACCCGCTGATGCAGGGCACCGTGACGTAGCCAGGGGCGAAGGAGACGGTGGAGAGAGGGGGACACTTGCCTGGGAAGGTCCCTGTGTGTGGGGGAAAGGTGGAGGTTTACCTCCCACATCAGCCTCCTGTGTTTCAGTCGTCCCAGTGGCATTGCAGGGGCCGCGAAATTTAGGGACCCGAGCAATGATTCCCACTGGCGGCGAGAGAAAGTACGGGAAATATGCGCCTGGCGGACGTGGCGGAGGGTCCGGCGGGCGTTGTCTGGAGCGAGAGAGAGGGTGGCCAAAAGAGAGTCCCACTCTATTCCCAGCCAACACAGTTTGCGAGTGGGAGTGAGAGAGGACTTGGGGATGTTCAACAGGAACCCCATTTCCTCTAGCACTCCCCTCGCTACCCTGACGTTGTTTGCTACCTGCTCCTTGGAAGGGGCGTGAAGCAACCAATCGTCCAGGTACATGAGGGTGGGGACACCCGCCTCTGCCAGACGGGATGCCACCACCCTCACGAGCTTTGTGAAGACTCGAGGAGCTAGAGAGAGACCGAAAGGGAGCCTGGTAAACTGAAAAGTCTCGGTCCCCACCTGGAAGGCCAGAAAACGGCGAAACCTGGGGTGGATCGGGACGTGCCAGTACGCATCCTTAAGATCCAGGGATGCTAATCAGTCTCCCTTCCTTAGAATTGTGCGGACCTGGGCAACCGAAACCATCTTGAAACGTAAGGTTTTCACAAATTTGTTTAGCTTGCTCAGGTCCATCACCAATCTCGTTTTTCCCTGGTCTTTTTTGGGGACCGTGAATAAACGAGAAATAAAGACCCTCCCTGTCGCCCGCTCCACTACCCCTTTTTCCCGCATTTCTAACACATGTGGGACGACCAAAAGTGACACTTTGGTTGAGGCAGGAGGTAGACGTAGTGGCTGTAACGGGAAATGACAGGTGTCAGTGAGAGTACAGTTAATCCTAGCCCGCGACCCGAGGGACCCGGAGATGGTTGGAGGGGTAGAATGACGGGCAGAGAGGATGAGACTTTGACCGCAAAGGGTAACTCTGATTTTGACCTAACGGGAACCCAAGATTGGGAGGAGGGTTATGTCATATGTCAGAAATGTCAGACTAGGAGAGTTAACAACCACAGTTACTCACCGGAACAGTTATCCAGGGCCAGGACAGGTCCTGCCATATTACCCTTGCTGCCCAGCCGTGGGAGGGCCAGGCTGCTGACCACCCCGTGAGGCAGCCCAGAGTGGGACCCTCAAGTGGAGCGGTCCTTCTGGGAGGGGTGGGCGAAGGAGGACTTTGATTTCTGGAAGGGCTTGAAGCCCTGCCCTCTCCCACGAAACGGCTGCTGGCCCCTCTGGGAGAACCTGTTGTGCTGTTTCGGGGAAGTGGGGTACGAAGGCCTCGGTAGTCTCGAAGGCTGGGAGGGCCTTCAGGGCTGGTAAGCCGGTCTGGAAGGCTGTGGGGCACGTGGCCTACGGACAAACAGATTGATTAGGAAAAAAGGGGGGACCGTTATTTTCCTCTAATTTCACCTCCAGTGAAAGAGTAACTCAGGTAATGGGATTAACGAGAGGTACTTACTTGGAGGTAGAGGGTTTCGGTAGGTTAATCACAGCCAGGAGAGAGGAGAAGATCGCGTCTGTAGCCGGCTGGTCGAAGAGGGCAGGGGACAGGGGGGCAGCTCGCACCACTCCCCTCTGTGCCATCTCCGGCGCAGATTTAGCGGCTGCCTGACGGGCTGCCAGTCTCGCCTCAGCGAAAATCTTCGCCTCCTCCCGCATGTTGTGGGTAGCCATCGCCGCGACGCCCTCCATGACGGTGGCCATGGAAGAGAGGGTGTCACTGTAAGGGGTAAACAAGGAAAACCGAGCGAACCCGGGGATAGAGACACGGGAGTAAACAGAGAGACCCTCTACCCTGTATCCCTCGAGCAACACAACACCAGAAGTAAAAGTACTCACGCTAGCTGTAAACCCCACATCTCGTGGTAGGTGTTGGTGAGGGCGTTGAGGCAGTCCCTTATCAGAGAAGCGGCCGCCCCCGTGGAGATGGTATGGGCCAACTCCAATCTGGCCGCCAACTCTGCCTTCCGCAACTTACCGTCGGGCTCCTTTAGCTGATAGGGGACCGGAGGCTCCTTCTCCGTCTTCCACAGGCATTCCCTCAAACCCGGCGGGGCACGGAAATGAGGGAGGATGACGGGGAAAGACGGAGGAGGGGGTTTCCTGGCTACGTTGTGTTTCTGGTGGTCCAGGGACTTAAGGAGAAGGGCTGGAATGTCCAGGTCCCCTTCACCCTTATCCCCCGGGAAGTACGCGTCCGGGGAAAGGAGGACTGCCGTGTTCCCGTGGGAGTGGTCAATCCTCCAAGCCTCGGACAGCTGTAAATTACTGTACTCCACCAGAAAACCCATCGCATCCAGGGTAGCCGCAGAGGATACCCTCGATGAAGTGGGTACAGGCGCTGAGATGGGACGGACCTTGTAGAAGGGAATAGCGTCGCCTTTCTCATCTGCCCCCCACTTCACCAGGACGCATATTCCCGTTCTGTGACCCATTCTAGTAGCTTCAGCCCCACCTCCTCCTTCTCGCAGGCTTTCAGCCAATCACACAGCAGTGTGCCATATCGGATGCCAGCTGTACAATAATAAAAGAGAGTGCCAACCAACACGATTTGTTTACATCGTCAGCTATTTTTCCCTCCACCAAAGTTCCAAGTTTCCAACAGAACTTTAATAATATGTGCCTGTGTACATATTCGTTCGGACGTCTTACCTTTAAATAAATAATAAAAAAAAGCTGCCATACCAGTCTGCTTACATCGTCACTTTCGTCAGCTGATGAGAGAGAGAGTATTATTATTTTTTTTATTATACACTACTTTTTAGACGCATTTTTAAAATATTTTTTATTACTCGTATAATTTTAATCAACTTTGCTTATATCCAATCAGAACAGTCTCACTTTGTCACTGTTGTACCTTCTCAAAAAAATAAATAAAAAAAATAAAAAAAATAAAAGCCTACTTTTTAACCTACAAATTTCTAAAATACTTTGCTAGACCATTTAGACAAATTATCACACTCAGGATGGTGAAATCCAGAGGCAGGAGGCATCTCTTCTAGAAATTACTGTATTAATCAGAACGTAATTACCACAGTTGGGTGATTTATGACTAACTGGATAAAAATATACAACGTTGACATAACTGCTTTTTATTAGTCAAACAATGACCAAAAAAAAAAAAAAAAAAAAAGAAAGAAAGTGACTGTGGACATCATAAAAAACTAAACTGCTTTTTAACCTATGAATGAACTGAGTGATGATGTTGATAGATGAACTATGGAGGGATTGTTACTACTGAACTGCTAGGTAGATTTGGTAGATGTTGATGCAGAACTACTCAGTGATAATAAAGACTGAAATTGTGGATAGGGAGAAAGCAAACAAATGGGAATGACTGTGGAATTGGCCCTTAATTAATACTAGTAAAACCATGTCACGAAACAGATTTTGTTACTAAACACAAACATCTTCACTACCCAACACATCTTAACTACTCTGTACACATCTTAACTAACACTAACCAACACATCTTCACCAACTAACACATCTTCACTAACCAACACATCTTCACTAACCACACCACATCTTCACTACACACCACAACTTCACAACACACTTCATCATCTAAACTACACACCATATCTTCACTACACACATCTCAACTAAACACATCTTCACTACACACAACATCTTCATTATACACATCTAAACTACACACCACATCTTCTCTGCACTCCACATCTTCACTACACACCAACTACACTACACTCCATATCTTCACTACACACCATCTTCACTACAAACCACATCTCCATTACAATGCATATTCTCTCTACATTTAAGCCTCATCTCCACTACTCACCTCTATGGATCTTCATTATACACAGCACATTTACACTACACGTTCACTACCTATCAATCATACAGGATGTAGCAAGTGATTCCAGGTACAACAGTAATCATACTTCAGTTACCGTAACAGGAGTCTGCAAAAGGGAGTTAGAACTGACAAAGTCGAGTTCTGGTTTGCAGAGCCGAGTCTAAAAAAAAAAAAAAATTCCAGCTGAAAAAGTGTATACAGTAACAAATGTATCAAAATAACCTGTATAACATTATAATAATTGTATTTGAGCACCTTGTAATCTTACGTGAAAATAGAAAAGAAAAATTTGTACACCTATGTGACTGAGTTATGAATGTTTTTTGCATTGGGTAAATCTTTTTAAATGTTCGAGCTTAAATTTCTCTCTCGTTTTGCTGCTTTTTCCAGTAAGCTCCCTTTCCTCTTCCGTCCTTTACCAACAGGAGCAGCACCTCTTGGAACACCAGGATTCCTCCTTGCAATAGATGTTGGTTGACATGGAATCATTCCCCTTCCACCACCACCACCACCAATCTTGCTCATGTCTCGGGAAAACATTGTACAAAAAGCACTGTTAAGATGATTCGATGACTTACAATACTTTCTACCAACCTTCATTGCTCTTTCAAGTGCCACATCAGTCTCTCCATCTCCATAGTCTTTTATAATTTCTTGTATAAAACATATGAACTCATTTAATTTAGTCTCTGAAGCTTGTTGTACAACCATAGAATATTTTGATGCTCTAGGGGGTACCTCAACAAAGTCATCATCACTGTGTACTGCAGGACACAATCTATTGTCTGTGTTAGTGGCCAATGCAGAACTACTTGCCTCTTCACCTATCAACACAGAACTACCCACCTCCTCACCTGTCAACACAGAACTACCCACCTCCTCACCTGCCACCACAGAACTACCCACCATTTCAACTGTGCTCTCCTGTAGCTCAGTGAAAAAATCTAAGGGAGGTTTCCTTCCAAGTGCTATACCAACAAGCCACTGACGAGAAGCTGGTATATTCTTGAACTCCTGTGGTAAATGCAGCATATATTTATCAGCACATGCTGTTTGATGTTTGCAAATAGCACCTGTCTGGCCTACAGGACAGTCACAGATACCAACCTCCATGTCTACAAAATACTTCTCTTCTTTTGATTCACTCTGGACTTCAAACAGGAAGTCATTAACTTGAACAATTTCTTTGATTTGGCTTTTTGTTGCTTTTGATGACTTGATATTTGTGCGGCCGAGGGCTACATCTAGGAGGCGGTGCTGTATGTACGAGTTGTATACTTCATTCATCAACATTACAAGCTGGCATGTGTTGTACGCCTTGGATCTGGAAATTATTCAGTTATTTAGTCGCAAAATACTAAAAACAATTATTAAATAATTAGTACTGTATGTTATAAGGCAGATAAATATTAACTCCACATTGATTGCCTAGTTACACAGGGGTCACCTTTGAAGCTAGAAGAGCCATTTATTTAGAGAATCATAATAATATAGTGAAAATTCCGTCACTGGACAAATGCAACTAGGCAGAGTAGTAGATAGTCCATGCATTACAGTTTCCAGACACATTGGTTTAATATTTAATGGAGCATTAAAGCAATCCCCCCAACATACATACTGTATCCAGTAGGCCCTCGATATATGATATTAAATACATGTATCCATCACTATATTTCACACTCAGTCTCTCACTGAAGACCACCAAATGTTTTCCTAGGCTTCTGTTATTCATTACCAAACACACTAAGTGATCTATTGGGCCTGTGTTATATGGGAAATGTTAAATATAGCAGCGTGTACCTAGAGCATAATCTTATATATATACTGGTACATGCAATATCAAATTTCATTGCCCATTACTCTGTGACATTCTATGGGACAGTGCCTGATAATTTAATTCAGCTACAGGTATGGATTCATTAATACCTGTTAAGAACTATGTCCTTGATAATACACATAGCTGATTCAGCAAAGTTATTCGTGTGGTGACCACGCAGTAGCCTCTCAGCTCGATAATGGATGCTCTATTCCTCCTTTCTTTCTACCAGCTTAGTGAGGTACCTGTAGAGATGATAGCATTTTAGTAATATGACAGTACAGTACTGTAATGTGTGAATGCAAATATAGCAACTATAAAGTGTGATAACTTTTCAATGCTAAAGTTTGCATTGTGATTTCAGTTTTTCATTTTTGAGTGTAAACCTATATACTGTATACAGTACTATAATACTGTATACAGTAAATCTAGGCTATACAAAATCAAGGTTATACAAAGTAAAGGATATATATGTTACAATACCCAGGAAAGTTAACAAAAGCTAGGAAAGAGGGATTATATCCCAAAACAATGCTCCAATAAATCATTGAAGTATCCATCATGCTCCCTTGTTATGCATGCTTTAACTTAAGTATATAGATACCAGTAGTTCTTATAACTATGTACACATTACTATAATTACGGGTAGCTGGAATCTTGACTGCCCTTCGGTTGGAATAAATTCTTCACTTCTTGAAATGAGTTGTGTAATGTTAATTACGGTACTTTCTTTGAAGTTTCAAACTGAAAGATGATTGCATATGAGGGAGTGTTAATATGACTATAAAACACTAATGTGGCATGAATATGAGAAATCAAGGTTGAGAGATGTTAGAAAGGTTGGCTGGGTGAGAAATTCTGATATTCGTGAAAGATGTGGCATGAGTAAATTACTTTGAGTAAATCAACTGAGAAGAAAGGAAATGGTCTAATAATGATGATAATCATCATCATTATACAGAACAACTTTCAATTATCAATTTGCATGTAATCATGACTTACAATGATATGGGAATTGTTATATGAGACTTAATATATATTAACAATATTCAAAACTACACATTACTAATAATTTGTGGCAATATTTAATTATAAATTATAATCCATCTTCTTTACCTGGTGTACTTGTCATTCTGCTGGGATACAGAGCTCTTACAGTACTGAAGCCAGTAGTTTTCAAAATCAACAGAAGACTTTGCATACACAAGTTGTTTCATGACTTGGATCAGCTGTTGTCGTTCTTCCTTTTTGACCCCATGATTGGCATCACAGAGCCACCTCCAGACCTGAAATGGATAGCCTACATGTTGATACACCATTCAATTACTGTATACAACTGCCCGTATACTGTACAGTATTGAACATATAATCAGATTGCATGTTTGTACAATTTTTCTTCATAAGTATGACCAGATTGGTTGAATGCCTCGGCATTTTCTGCATGTGCGTGTGTGTGTGTGTGTGTGTATGTTACAGTTCTGTAGATAATTTTCTTATCTCAGTTCACTTGCCTGCTGTAGTATATGGAAGATGCACAGGTACAGCTCTGACTCAGGCCATACTTCTTTCAGGGCCTTCCTTTCTGGATCGCTATTATCAGTGATGAAGCAGTCTGGAGAACCCTTTCCAAAAAAGCCACTCTCACCTAGAACCTTCTTAAGCAACTGGAACACTAGAAAAAAATTAAATACAAAGTGTAATAGTGTATACCTAGTACAGTCTACAGTACTACAGTATATATCAGTGTTGTTATGATTTAAGTCAAATTTCCTAAGCTGACTTAAATACTGTATGGTAATAAATGTGTTCTACCACTGAGTTGTATATAAAGTGATGAGCTTCCATTGAATAGTAAATATATTACTACTGTCCCGAGTAAATAAACACAATAGGGTTGCTGCATCTTGCTAGACGTGTTCAGGGAACCTTGTGGCCAACTGTACATAAAGAGGAGCTGCATAGTCAATCATTACAGTACCTTACCTCTTTTGTAGCTGATTTCATCTTGTGAGGACGAAAAGATGATGCCCAAAGGTACTGCACCAACTGGGCCAGCACAGAGTAGGGGTGTGACAGCTGTGTTGAGCTGGTCCATATGACTAGTTGTGTCTACAAACACAACTTCACTAGAAGATTTAAGTTCTTGGTGGCATCTCATCATCAGGTCAGTTACTAAAACAATGGCAAAGTTTCCTCCATCATCAACTTCAAATTCAATTCTTGTTGCTTCATTATTATTTTCGTATTTTTGTATGGCAGAAAACATGCTTTCTCCAGAAAGGTGACCATGATTTTCAGTTAGCCACACTCCCCTAATCCAAGCAGATGATCGAGGGCTTGGATTTATTCCATGATTGGCTAGATCAGTGAGGTTGAAGTTCAATTTTTGTTGATGGATTCTTGTTGCTTGTGATCTTGTAAAACCTGCAGAGATACATTTCTGTTTATGTATGAAGTACGGATATCCAATACATCTCTAAAACATACAGTACAGTACTGTATTGAATTGGACTGTACAGTACTGATGCTGGAATTGCAGTTAATGTTTTACAAGAGTTGTACAATATCTGTGGGCTAAAGTTATCCCATTCAAAGAATAATAAACAAAAATAAGATCAGGCACCTATTCTTATCAGACTAATTCATAGCACAGAAGATGTCCGAACATAGTACAAGTAGTTGGTGAATGACGAGTTAGCTGCAATCTCCAGACAGTGACATGCACAGTATTATAAACAACATGAGTGAAGCACCCATCACCTCAATGCTGCACTAAGTAATCTGGGGGCCTTAAAAGAGTAACGGGGTACTGAAAGCCTACAGTCCCGAGATAAAAAAACAATATGCAAGATATTTTATGGTAAGTAAACCTGTCATACTCACCCATTTCAAAGTACTTTAAAAACTCCTCTCTTGTTTCTGGTAGCACTCTTAGCTGCCGCAGTCCCATTGCAGACTCAAGTGAGTGGTTGTGGGTCCCTTTTATGACAATAAAGCAGGGATATTGTGCCCTGTATTCGTCTCTTTGAACTGTGATCTTGGTCACCGGTTTTATGCAGAGATCTATTTTAAATTCACACCTGGAAAAAAATATGAACCACTTTAATATTGTACCTATTCTGTACGGAACCTGATGTTCATTGTGACTAATAGTTCTGGTATTTATGTGCATGTTTTTCCATAGCCATGGGTTTCATGCACCTACATCACCAATCTATCACAATATTTATCAGGTTTCTCTGGATTATTAATATTAATCAGTTTTACCCTCATTATTTGCTCTCATTTTTCCATCCCTCCTATTTTAACAGTTACATTTTAGCCTTCATTGGTCACTTCCACATCTAATTAAGCCTTCCTCTTTTCTTTCTCTTCTCTATTTATGTCTTATGTACAGTTAACTACTTTTCTCTTTTTTATCTTGTCATATCATTACATTACCTGTATGAAACAATCAACCATCCCATTCTAATCTAACCTAATCTAAGGTGAAACAATATTAAGGAGTAAAGTTTCTTCTAATTATTCGTATTAATGTATATGCTTAAATTATAAGTAAATATTAGGCATGAAATATTTAAAATCCATCACAAAATCAGCCAATAAGACAAGGAAGAAGAAGCTTGGCATGAATCATGACTCCATGCTGTTTACCTACGGTTAGCTTAGTTGGTATCTGTACTGTAACAATAATAATTATAACAAACAGAAGGCATGGGATTAAAACATATACTGCTTACCTAGTATATGTCTTCCTTTTTCCAAGGTGACGTTGGTCTCCATGAAGGCAGATGAATTTTCTTCTAAATAACGCTTTTCTACTGTAGGCTCTTTTAACATTTAATGTCACTTCGTTCAACTTACAATACTCATTTTTCCATTCTTCTGCATCATTCTTGTTCATTACGTTCACCCTTAGGTGAGTGCAATTCTCTTCTTGTTTAATTAAAAAGGATGAGAAGCTCCTTACACCTGTGGCACACATTATTACTTTATTAGAGTTCTGTTGGACACTTGGAACTTTGGTAGAGGGAATAACAGCTGACGATGTAAACAAATCGTGCTGGTTGGCACTCTCTTTTATTATTGTACAGCTGGCATCCGATATGGCGCGCTGCTGTGTGATTGGCTGAAAGGCCGCGAGAAGGAGGAGGCGGGGCTGAAGCTACTAGAATGGGTCACAGAACGGGAATATGCCACCAGGACATCATCCCTCTGGGTCCACACGTCTGGTTGAGCTGTGTCCGGAGACCAAGCCACCAGTCTGCCCTCCTCCGAAGAGGGGGTCCAGGAAGGAGGAAGGAGAGCCCAAGAGTAGGGGAGGTACCCGTCGTCCGCAGGAGGGGGCGACGGGGATGGAGGGGAGGAGGTAGCCAACTCCTCAGCCACGTCCCCAGCCGGAGACTCGAGTCCCGGAGATAAAGGAGGGACGGGAATGTCTCCAATATCCCCGGGAGGACTCGCGCCCCCGACCGGAGCAGAAGCAGGAGGAGGGGCAAGGGTGAGAGGAGGAGCGGGTTCCGGAGCAACAGCCGGAGGCTGCACGGGGGTAACCGCAGGAAAAGCGTGAGGTATAATGGTATGGAAGATCTTCACAATCTTCAACGACGAGGGGCTCACCTCCCCCCGCTTACCCTTGCGGGGTTTGTGGACGGGCGAAGGAGAGTCCCCTGACGAAGACGAAGAGGATGAAGAAGACGAAGACGAGGAGGAAGAAGAACGGCGACGAGCCCGGGACTTCTTGGCGTGGCGGGACCTTTTTGCCGATCGCTTGCGTCCTCTAGAGCGACCCGAAGAGCCGGTTCTAGAGGGCGACGAAGCTGGAGGTTCCCTGCTGGGCCCTTGTACCGGTGAGGTAGGCGGGGGAACCAGCGCGACAGACTCGCTCGCTTCCCGGGGGGTGAAGCCCCGAGAAGGAGTCGTAGTACCGTCTAGGGAAGAAGGCTCAATCTCTCGGGCCGCAGGGGGTTCTAGCCCCTGAGACTCCGAGAGACAGGTAGAAGGGTAACGGGACCTGGATAACCCCAGGTCCATTCCCAAAATCGGGTCCGCCCACGACAAAGAAGAACCGTCTCGCTTGTGGGCCATTCTCCTAGCCCTCGTCCAAGCCATACGAAGAGAAGCAAGGGCGGGAAGTTTGGAGCGGGCAGAAGGGGAGGTAACCCGACACAACTCAGCCCAGGGGCGGCACACACCACACGCCAAGGGGTCGTAACCCAAGGGAGTGAAGCAGGGTGCGTGAGGCGAACAGTGCAGGTGGCCGTCAGGGGAGACCCGTACAGTACACCCCGACGAAGCACATAAGGCACGAGTAGGCTGATGGAGAAAAAAGAATACACAAACATGGGTTAGCACGTGCAATCACTGGAACACTGTAAAACACGGGAAAACACAAAATATGGAGAAAGGTAGCGCGGGAGAAGTAGCCCACTGCACCCGGGGGTACCAGGAAACACAACACAACAACCCCACGCGCACCCGCCAGGGAAAAAACCCGGTAAAACCACTAAAAAAACCCGCCACATGGAGCGGGGAAAAAGACCCCCGGTCTGAAGGACCCCGAAGGAGGGGCACAGGCAGCCTGAGGGGCAACAACCCAGGAACACCACACTGGGAAAAACACAAAACACACTAAAAAACAAGCACGGGAGAGGAAGGGAGAACCTGGGCACAATTCTCACTCCCCCCCACCCGTGAGGGCTTACACAATACTCAGGGAAGGCACGAGGGGGCTCACAAGCCCCCACACACACACCACGTGTGGAGGCAA
Source organism: Petrolisthes cinctipes (assembly GCA_033782935.1). Taxonomy (NCBI): domain Eukaryota; kingdom Metazoa; phylum Arthropoda; class Malacostraca; order Decapoda; family Porcellanidae; genus Petrolisthes; species Petrolisthes cinctipes. Next base: position 1,594,227 of record JAWQEG010000831.1, on the reverse strand, counting down.
GGGCCCCACGTGGGGACGCTAACCTCGCTAAAAACCTAAAAAACCCCGAGGAAAAAACACCAAATAAATGTACTAGTGGCAGGAGGAATGGTGAGAGGGGGAAAGCAGGAGAAAAACTCCGAAAAAAGGAGGCCCAAAAGAGCCCCCTTCGCCTAGGGAAGAGACATGAATCAGCCCTAGAAAAAGAAAAAAAACCCACACTAACACCCTATCACTCCTAAAACACACACACAACACATCTGCAAAGCAGGCAAGCCACTAGAACACAAAAGAAACGATAGCAGGAACACGTGACACAATACCATAGCGTAGCAGCGAGGAGCGTAGATGTTGACAGGTACGTGTTCTGCGACAGAGTGGCCGAGCGGCGCCCGGCGGGGAGCGGGCTTAATACCTCATCACGCCACCACCAGGTGGCTCCACTATCAGTACAGCGCCAGATTTGAATTTTAATTTACTTCTGATGATCGTCACGGAATAGACCCTTCTAGCCCAGATTATGCCTATACGGGGCCTGGGCTGGAGAAGGGGTGTATTCTATAGCAAATCCAGCTGTGCTGGTTCCACTATACCAATAATGAGTTGTTTATAGTCATGCCACTTTAAGACATCCAGAAGGAACCGCCGTGAAAGGGAAGCACATTACAACCACCGATCCACCGCCAATCCCCCCTCCAAATCAGTAGTGAAGAATGTTGAATCCTGGTGGAAATGCTAGATATCAAAAAGTCTTGTAGAGTAGGGGATAGTCTGAGTGGTTTAGTAAAAGTTGGAGTAAGGTCTGGAACGGAGTCTAGTTGAAGAGGTAAGAGGTTGAACTCTAATGGAAAAGCAGAGTTTCTATAGATTGATATAATGAGTGATTGGGTGAGAGTTTGTAGTAAAGATTTAAGGTAATGATTTTGAGCTTTTATGTCAAAGTTGGAACGGAGTGTAGTTGGAGGAAGAGTTATTGGATATTCACCTTACTGAAATAATCCAGTAATGTGTGTGAGTTTGAGGGTATCGTTGACGAGTGGGTTTGATAAAGTGCAAGAGAAGAGGGGTGAGGATTTGAAGGAAGTAGGGGGTTACAGGGGTTTCAGCCCTGTTTCCCTAAGGTTAAAGCCCTGGAAAAAAATGATGATTAGTATAGTGTGCTTGATTGTGTGGATGTTGGCGTTCGTTGTAGTGTGTGTAAAATGCGTGTGTTGCAGTATAGGTTTGTGGGGTGGGGTGAGAGCCATCATACGACCCAGACTTGAGGAAGGAAGTATACAAATAGCCCTAGGCTCTACTTGTCCACTGCAGTTCGGTGAACTGCCTCTAGTCTCTGGTGCCACGTGGTACTAAACAAAATTAAACAAATAATACCACATGAAGACATCATTCCCGAGCATGACACTTTTGACAGAGACCTTCAGTGACCTACACCCGTCATAGGCTTCTACTAGGAATTGTACCGTTAACTCAGGGTGCTGCATGTATTTGTATTGTGTATAGTGTTTGCAGTTTAGGTTTGGAGGGTGGGGCGAGAGCCATCGTAGGACCCAGACTTGAGGAAGGAAATACACAAATAGCCCTAGGCTCTGCTTGTCCACTGCTTTTTCCATTAGGGAGTGCCTCTCACCAGCAAACCATGTGGTTTAACCGAGCAGTGGAATTGCTGAGTGAGACCTTCAGTGACCTACACCCATCACAGGCTGGTAGTAGGAGACGTGCCTTGAACTCTTGGTGCTGCAAGTGTATGTTTACCGCGGAGGGGCGCATCCCCTCATGAAGCCAACTGTCCTTACGATGTCATCCATGAGGAAGCACACTTGAGTCGCTCCTGTGGTGACTTGGTCTTCGCCGGTCTGCACTTGGGTTCTCCTTCTTAAGCTCGCTGCGCTTTGGCACTCCAGAAGGTAGTGAATGAGTGGCTCTTCAGTCATGTTTCCACAGTGCTAACACTCCTCCGACGCTTCTTTTAAAATGCAGTAACGCATCGTTACATATCCCATCCTGATCCGATGTAAGTTGGTCCAGTCTCAGCGTGGAACTTTGGTTGTGAAGGGTATCAATCCTGTTGCTAGGGTGTACCACCTGGCAGCACGTGAGGTTGCAGAGACGTCTCTAAGTCTGGAAAGTATTCTAGCCCCGGCCATGCTCTTGGTTTTCTTAAGGCTGGGAGGGATTTTGAATGTCGGAGTAGGTCCTCTGGCTGCCAATTTGGCTCCTTTGTCAGCCCTCTCATTTCCGTCCACTCCAACCTGACTTGGGATCCAACAGATTGTGATGTGCCTCCCTTGTCCTTGTATCCTTTGTGCCGTGGCAAGTACATGGGTCGTCAGTTGGACATTGTCTTCCGGGATGTACTTCCTGAGGTTCTGCAGGATGTGCTTCTCTGCCCTTCTCTCTGCATGCTGCATAGATTGGGCTATGCCTGCGAGCTCAGTCTGAGTGCAGCTGCAGTGGTCAGAGGTCCTCTAACCAAAGACACTGTTGCCAATGACAAAAGCGTCACTCGCCCTGCCACTCTCCGGGTCCACGGAGCCGTCAGTGTGGTAGATGGCTGTGTCTTCGTTATCCCTGCTGCCCATCACTCTGTTGGCATGCTGTGTGGTATGCTGAAGAGCTCATAGATATCCAGCTCCAACCTTTGGCTTCTGTATATATTGTATACTTGGAGGTATGTGGATCCTGTGCGGATCTTGATGGCCAGGACTTCCACTCCTTCCCTGCAAGGTGTTGGCTGTTCAAGGAGTTCCTGAGGGATGCTTCTCTTAATGTATATGGTAAGACCTCTTTGCTCATCACTGTGTGGTAGTGTGTAGTGTTCAAATCCTGGGAGTTTGGGTGTTGTCTCGTCGGTAGTGAGGGTCTCCTGAAGGAGGACTACATCGATCTCTTCCTTGACAACAGCTTCTTTTAGGGAGTTGATGTTGCCACGGAGTCCGCAGATGTTCCACTGTAGGATCCTCAGCATACTGAGATATCTGATTCAGAATCCGTTTCCTCATCCGTGTCTGGTCTTTGATTGGGATGAGGTGAGAGGGCCAGTGCCCTTCTAAGTGCCTCATTTTTTCCTGGTTTGACAGGCGTGAAGTGTTCTTCGGGGGAGTGGGCATTTACCTGTTGGGCATTCCTATTGGGCTGTTCCTGTTGTGGTGCCAGCGCGTTCTGGATGGCAGTAGATACCTCTTCTGCTGTTCTCTTGATACCGAGGGAAGCTAGAACCTTCCCAATGACGTCTGCCAGCATACTCTGCGTCAGCTGGGCTACCTCCTCCCTGTTTTGGCTCCTCTCAATCACCACTTCCTCCTGTGGTGGTGGTGGTGGGAGGGAAGCAGGGATGTTTGTATTCTTCTTCTTCCTTTGTTTTCTTTTCTTCTTGGGAGAGGTGGGCAGTTCATCACCTCTTTGTGTCTCCTTTACCTCTCTGGTCCTGAGTGTTTCTCCCAGCTGGGGGAATTCTTTGTCATCCTGAAGAGGGGGTGGTTGTTGACTGTCCACTTTCTTCCAGGCTGTTGACTTAGGCCTGGGAGCTGGGGCTGGCTTGGTGCCGTTGCATGGTCTGATAGCCTGATGTATCCTTTCATGTCCCACTGGGCAGCTTCAGAGCCAAACATGGTGAGACTTGTGGCAGTTTGGGCACCTTGAGGTGGTGTTCTAGCCTTCCTTGTGTGCCTGTATGCACGTCTTGATCTCATACAGTCCACTACAGATCCCACAGATGATGGGATTTTTGCAGACTACCCTGGCACCTGAAGCATATAACCGGTTCTGGAATGTACTTTCTCAGCCAGTATTTACCAAAGGGGCCCAGATGCAATGCTCCTGGAAGCTTCCCTATGTAGGTGATGAGGACCTGTCGTGTCACCGTCTTGTCCCTGCTCAGACACCTTTAGGAGTCCGTTACTGATGGATGAGTCCTGATGGCATCCATGTCTTGAGTTACTGGTTAGCCCAACACGACACCCTTGTACTCCTTGTCTTCTGGAGCTAGTTCGTGCAGAGTCACACCTTGCACACGGTGGTAGCAAAGGATCTCTTTGCTCTTCCTGTTCCAGGGGTACAGTACAAATTCCCCTTTATTTTTTGCCCTCGCCGACATCCGGAGCTACTGGTGGGCCTTTTCGAGTGCAGTGATTGCCTTCACTTGGCTGTCCTAGGTATTACTGGAAACCTTGAATTTTCCAGTTCCTGCCTCTCCTTTCTGCTGTCTGCCTCAGCCTGGGGCTTTCATCTTCGCCTCCTTTTTTGCTGGGTCCATCCGTCATCGTCATCGTTTTACTGCTCCTCCTCCTCTTGTTGAGGCTGCGGCGGAGTCTCATCGTCTTCTCATCGCTGATTCCTCTGGAGATCTTCAGAGCTGTCCCTAGCACGCTTCATCGTCTTCATTGCGTTACCTCTCAGACTCCTATAGTGTATAAGACACTGTTCCTACAGTCCCTGTCCCTACGCTTACGTAACCAGCCCTACTACTGTACCGGTTTTGGTAGGCCCGGTATTACATAACTAATATCCCGCACCCCCCCTGTAAGGCTTCTGGCGCGATCACCAGTATTACAGGGTTCGACGGGTGCACCTCCGTGGAGTCGGATGTGCGTACTACGCTCTGGCCATAGCTCTACATCTCCAACATGTTAGCAGTTCCCAGGAACAGTGGCAGCTGTTCCGAAAGAGCCGCTTCACCAGTGCAAGTGTTGAAGAAAGTATTAGGAGAAGAAAGAGTGCGTTGCAAATCGGCACTCACAATACAGAATATTGTCAAGCCTTCCAGCTGCACAGGGGTGCTGCTAGCGTGGTCCTGTCACAGTGGGGATGACCCAACAACAAACTGAATTGTGTCACAAACGTACTCTCTTTATCTATTGGCAGAGGCAGGGAAGAGTTTCCCAACTTCTGCCAGATAGATTGCACAATGTGTGCTAGTCTGTCTTGGTGTGTTCAACACTTCTTAAAGTGTACACCTTTGGTACAGCTGAAATATCACCTCAGTGCTGTTTTTAACTAGTAAATACAACTGTGGTTTGTTCAGCTAGCCTCCAAATGTCAGTAGGTCCGTTGATGCCTTCTGCAGGAGTAAGATGACCCTGGATGCAGCCTCTATAAGAGGACAGAGTCCAGTGAACACTCGCTGCAGTAGAAGGTAGTGCTTCTCTCAAGTCGATGTTTGAGCAAGCAGCCCTGTAGATATAGATAGTCTTCCCTCTACAGGAGGATGGTTCCCTTAAAAATAGTCTCTGCAGGTGAGGGAGGTCGTCGGTGCAGATGTGAGGGTGCTCTCAAATAGAGAGAGAGGAGAGGATATAGTCCTTCCTCCACGACTGCTACTCCGCGAGTGGACTCGGTGTTGTGGCAGCGCTCTATTTAAGGCGTTGCCTCTGCTCCCCTACTCGACGTGCTGTCCTCTGATTGGTTAAGTGGCTGCAGGTGGGATCTCCGGGCGCTGGGTAGAGCTTGAAGGTCTGTTTGCTGCAGTTTGAGTTTTGGGTCCATTTCTTTTATGTACAGAGCTTCTAGGATTGGAAGGCGTCTAGAGTCTGAACAGCTTTCAATAATTTCGGTGTTTTCTACTAGAGTATTCCGTGTTATTTAGATTTTATGTATCTGGCTTAGGTATGCTTTTGGTACTCCTGACGCGAGATGGTAGGTCAGGCGTCTCCTTAGTTTTGTTGTAGTCATGCCTATATAAGTATTATTAAGGGCTTCGCAGTCCCCTTGTTTGCAGGTAAACTTATATACGACATGGGACTTTTCGGTGGCTTCTTTCTTTACAGTTGAGCTGTTCTTTAGGAGCAGGTGGCTGGTTCTCTTGCTTCTGTAGTATATGATGAGGTTGAGTTTCTTGTCTTTAACTGGGGTCACGTTGTTTTTCACTATGTCTTTCATTATTCTCTCTTCTTGTCTATAGGCCGTGGAGTAGAATGCTCTGTAGTAGATGTCTATTTTATCTTCCTGTTTTGTTTGCTCTTCCTGTGTAAAGTATTTATCTAATATTCTTGATGTTTGTGTGTCTATTCCTTTTCTTGTGAAGCAAGAAGTACCTTTGTGGATTTTTCTATTTCTTCATGTACTTGCTTCCAGGTGCTGCAGTGGGTTAATGCCCTTCTTATGTAGGCACTTATGGTCGAGTTCTTATATCTCTCTGGGCACTCGCTTTTTCCGTTAAGACAATGGCCAGGGTTAGTGGGCTTCACATAGACACTTGTGCTAAATTCGTCGTCTTGTTGGTGTACTAAAGTGTCCAGGAACGGGAATTTTCCGTCGTTACTGTTCTCGATGGTGAAGTTCAGTCCTGATGTTTCTTGGAGACAGCTTTTGAGTGTGTGTATGTCCTCTTCATTCCTCGTCTTGATGAAAATGTCGTCGATGTAGCGCCAGTATATGTCAGGTTTCGTCGTCTTTTTTAATGTTTCTTCTTCCACACAGCCCATGAAGAAATTTGCAAATAGGACTCCTTAAGGTGAGCCCATTGCAATACCATCTATATGTTGGTATTTGTTTTCTCCAGGGCAGGTGAAAGGAACTTCTTTAGTGCAGCATTCAAGGAGTTTGCGTAGGGTTCTTTCTGGTATGACGAGCGGTGTGTTGTCGTCATGATGGTAAACTCGTTGTATGATGTAGTCGATGGTACGGTCAAGAGGATTTGATCAAACACCTGATGTCTCTAAACAAGATAAAAGTAACAGGAAAGACTACAGGAAAACAAAAAAATACTCATAAAAAGCATGAACAACCCCAGAACAATAAAAATCCTGCAACACAATGTAAGAAACTGGAACACACATAAATATGACTTCTACAACATTTACAAAAATGAAGACCCAGACATAATCCTATTAAGTGAACATGGAGTTAGAAATGGTGAAACAATGAAAATGTTCAACTATAATGTACATCATTCAAATAAATCAAATGAACACAATGATGGAGCAGCAGTGGCAGTAAGGAAAAATATAAAATACAAACTAATTGATAATTTACTGATGAAATAATAGCCATAAAAATATATACACCATTAGGAGAAATAATAATAGGGATAGCTTACTTACCACCTAGACCATACTAATCAATAAATGACTTTTTAAATCTAATAAACTACAATATACCAACCTACATAGTAGGTGATTTTAATGCTAGACACAGAGTATTTGGACATAGTAACAACAATACAGTAGGAAACTCTCTATACAATAATAAATTCGGGTAAAATAATTCATTTAGGTCCAAACTTCAAAACTTTTATTGGACACAAAAGCTTAACCACTCCAGACTGAATGTTTTGCAATAACAAATCTTTTTAAATTACCATCTGCAGCAAGGACCATAACACCAGGTGACCATGTTCCCATTATAATGAGATTGTCTACCAGCCCAATACAAATACCAATAAAAGAAAGATACAAGATGACAAAAGCTAATTGGACAGGATACAAAGCAGATCTAGAAAAAATAAAACCTATTAACTTAAATAACAAAAATATAGAGGAAATAGACAAGGAACTCGAATATTTTCACGAGGAAATAATAAAAGCAATGAAAAACAACACACCTATGACAAAATACAAAACTTTACCCCACCCACCTATAAATGAAGAAATCAGAAATATTCAAACACAGTTTATTAACACGTATAACTTCATAGAAAGAAATGGACCAAGTATATATACAATGCACAGAATAAAACAACTTCAACTACAATTACAATATATACACAGAAAAATTAGAACTGAGGAAAGGGACAGAACGATTGAGAACATAAATAAAGCTGAGATTTCTAAAACTTTCTGGAAACTAATAAACCAAGTAGAAGGGAAGGAAAAAAACATTACTCATTATGTAAAAGAAACAAATGGAAACAGTATTTACGAAGATGACAAGAAGGAAAAAACATTCAGAAATATATGGAGTTACTAAAATATTTAAAATCACTGAAGAAGAAAATGAAAATTTTGACGAAGGACATGAAAATACTATTAATGAATGGATGCAAGACAAAATAAATTATATAACTCCAACAGAATTAATTAACTTAGACAGAATACCAAATGAAGATAAAATAACTGAGAGAGAACTACTACACAACTTGAGAAAATTCAAAGAAAAAACACCAGGGCTAACAGGGATCACTAAAAATGTACTAATGAATCTACCACAGCAAGGAATTGATATATTATTAAAAATATATAATGCTTCATTATCAGCAGAATACTTTCCAGACTATCTAAAAAAGACCAAAATGATTTTCATCCCTAAAGCAGGAAAACATAGCAAAGAAATAATAAACTATAGACCGATATCCTTACTGGAAGTGACTGGAAAATTACTTGAGAAAATTATCAACAGTAGATTACTTACATATTTACAAAATAATAACATACTTAACAAAAGACAGCATGGGTTCAGAAAAAAACAGAGGAACACACACAGCTTTAGCAATTGTAACAGACACATTAGCAAGAGCAAAAGCAAATAATGACCAAGTGAACCTAGTACTAAGAGACATTAAAAAAGCATTCTATAAGGTCTGGCATATAGGACTAAAATATAAGATATTAAGGACAACATTACCACCATACATGAAACAAATGCTATGTGATTACTTAACTGACAGACAAATATACATCCAAATAGGATAGTACTTTAGTCCACCATTTGAAATAGAGAGTGGAGTTCCTCAAGGAGGATGTCTGTCACCATCATTATTTATATTTTATACAACAGACATGCCACGACCTACACCATATAGTGAATACATTGTATTTGCAGGTGATGTCACACAGATTGTGACATATCCAGGCAAATCAAAAGAATTATTAGCATTACACACAAAAAATGCAATAGAAATCATAAATCAATATGAAAGGAAATAGAAAATACAAACAAATTTAAAATAATACCAATGGGAAGAACAACATCAGCACCAGTAGTAGCAGATGGTGATATTTATGAATACGTATATGAAGAAAACAATTTTAAACTCTCTTCAAATAATTCAAAATAAAGTGCTAAAATTCATTTTCAACATAAAATATCCCGAAATAATAACCAATGAAGAACTACACAACCGTGCAAATCTTCCCAAAATAAAACATTTAATGCTAGAAAGATCAAATGACATATGGGGATAAATATCAACACTTGAAATGAGCAATAACCTGTATGAATTAACAACTGAAACAATGGGAAGACAACAAAATAATTGGTTCTCAATAAGCTACTTATGTCGTACTGTTAATAATGATTAGAAAACGGCACAAAAAACACAAATAGGACTAAATGAACATGAGGCAGCAAGGCCTATACATTACAATAGTGTTAAAATGTTAACAGAACAGATGAGGAGTAACTGAAACCCAAAAAGGGGAATCGGCCCTCCACACACACACACAAAAAAAAAAAAAAAAAAAAAAAAAAATGAGGTGTAACCAAAACCCAAAAGGAGAATCGGCCCTCCACAAAAAGAAAAAAGAAAAAGAAAGATGAGGTTTAACCAAAACCGAATAAGAGGAATCAGCCCTCCAAAGTTTAATTAATAGTTTACTTAGATAGACTGTAAGTCTGGCTGACAACCAGAATAAACTGACTCTGGACAGCAAATAATTAAAACCAACAGCGCCCCGGTTGAGCCCGGGAACTTCTTTCTCCCACTGTATTTCCTTTTAGTACCTATCTTCTAAGTATTCCCTAATACAACCATTCTTTCAAATCTTGACTTCAATCACCATAGCCGAGATGACAAGTCCACAAAACCAAGCCACTGAAGAAGGGTCTAGGACCCAAAATCGCGATATGGCAAACACACACTCCTCTTATGGAGAAGTGTTAAATCAATTAAAGGAAAGCCTCCTGCCCAAATATACCCTTTAATATATATATATATATATATATATATATATATATATATATATATATATATATATATATATATATATATATATATATATATATATATATATATATATATATATATATATATATATATATATATATATATATATATATTATGTGGATGCAGATATAAGCGCCACATGATTCCTGTTGTATTAATTTGCTATATATTATGGTGCAGAATACTACCTTGTAATGCTCGATAATCAGGTTTTGATTTGCTATTAAAATTATAAATGAAGGAGACCATAGTATGGGAACATATTCCATGCACCTGTGGCCAGTTTATGGATGTTCTGATAATATTGACATATCAGGCATGAGAGCCCTTTTTCTTGTCCCGGGTTCAAACTCAGCACTGATATTTGCGAGTAACAATTTCTACCTTACTGACTTCGCTGACACTTGAGGAACAATTACATAAAAACTGAGGATATTAGATAATTCAAGCATCGGCACCATGAACTATCCATAATTTGGCCCCTTTAATGATTATGTCAAATAAAACCGGGATAAGTAAATACCATATATTGACAGTAATGTATTCGCATTGCAAAGACGGAAACTGAAGTTCCCAAGCCCTAGCTCTTCATGTAGGAACCCAATGCATGGAAGGTGGCACATACCTTTATAGAATACAATACTAAACTTGATAACAAGTAGCACAGCTATCTGTGTAATTATTGTTATTTATCATTTTACGGCTTACGTTATTCTTCGTTATTGCCTTGCAGAATTGCTAGGCAAATACTGTGATAAGAACATTCCTAAATTTATGGTTGTTACACTTAAGCTTACATGAGTATTAATTACTTCCTTACTATTGAATGTAATGTAATCAGAATCGTGCCCAGACTCCCTCCCTCACAATGACCTCCTGCAGCCGGTCGGGCCGCGGGCATCCAGGCGACGAGAGTAATAAGTGCTTCAGACGTTTCTCGTGAACCGAAGTTCGAGGTTCACGCCTGGGCGAGGGAGCAGTGAAAACACAGACATTTTCCACCTCAGACACGGGTCAGATGCAGGCAGAGGCAAGCGAGCGAGAGGAGGACTGGCAAAATTATCGCTTTTGTCTGTGTGTGTGGCGAAGTGTCAGTCCGAGTAGACGAGGCCTAACGTAACAGTTTGATAATCAAGTGACATTCATTTAATAAATAAAAGACGAGATCGGAAAGCATAAATAATGACAAGAACAACCTACACTAAATCGTATCTGTCTTGTTAAATACAGCCCCAAAACTAATAATATAGACACTAGGTGGTAAAGAAATGGGCCGAAGGGAGAGAGAGATGGGGAGTGTAGGGGAGGGATAAGATGGAGGTGGAAGCCAAAGGAAGTTCATCTGCACCCTGCACAAGAATTGCACCAGACTCATCTACAAGGCTATTTCCAGTACATGGAAAAAAATAACATGTATTACACCTGTTAAGCCTGCAATTTTAGCTTTACCACCAAACTTCAGTTTCCGTCCTTGCTATGCGAATACATTTAACCCCAGCGCAAGGATAAGGGCTCTCATGCCTGATATGTCAATATTATCAGAACATCCATAAAATGGCCAGAGGTGCATGGAATATGTTCCCATACTATGGTCTCCTTCATTTATAATTTTAATAGCAAATCAAAACCTGATTATCGAGCATTACAATGTAGTATTCTGCACCATAATATATAGCAAATTAATACATCAGGAATCATGTAGTGCCTATATCTGCATCCACATAATATATATATATATAGGAGAGGGTGTTCCCTCCCACACTACAAGCCTACTCCCCAAGCACCTGGGAGAGACTGTAAGAACCGTCACCCATCCGGTACTCGGAGAGGTGCCTACGACGATGGTCCCCAAGGCTGGGACACCCGGCAATAAGATGCCGTACTGTCAGAGGGATCAGACAATCATCACAGTAGGGAGGGTGAGCCCTCTCCATTAAAAAGCCATGAGTCAATAGTGTGTGGCCAATGCGAAGACGGACAAGAGCCGTCTCCCACCGGCCAGACATGCCGCTGTAGCTCCACAAACCAAGGTGCTGGCGGATGTCGCGGAGCTTGTTAGCCCCGACGGCATCCAATCTGTCCTGCCTGCAGGAACGAACGGCAGTATCTATTTAAGGTCGAAGGTCCACTGCAGGAACAGGATGACGACTGGCAGGAAGCCGAGAATTGAAGACTGCAGCCTTAGCCAGGGCATCAGCCAGGTCATTCCCACCGCCACCCTCATGTGCCGGGACCCAATAAATGTGACTTTACGGTTACGACGACCCAGGAGGACAAACCACTCGAGAATGGCCAACACCAGGGTATGGGAAGAGTTAAAATTACACAAGGCCTGCAAGGCACTACAAGAATTGCTAAAAGTAGTAAAAGAAGGCTTCTGCATGAAGCCATGGAGCCACCCTGGGAACCCTCACAGGACAAACCTGGAAGTCATCAATGCCCATCTCCACCATAGCCTTCCTGACCCGGAAGCCAAAAGGCCATGGTGTGCTAGAATGTGAAAGGTAGTACTGAGACATGATATCAGATGACACCGCCAAGCAGGGAAGGGAGTCAGGAATCGATGTAATCAATGTCAACAACGAACCATCAAGGACTGGCGGCTGAGATCGAGAGGTGGCTCATCAACGTCCAACAGGAGATTAAGGATGGGGGACGACCTGAAGGCTCCAGTCCCTAGACGTACTCCAGCATGATGAACAGGGTCTAAAACTCTGAGAGGGCATCGGTGGCAGAGAAGTACACCACACACCCATAGTCGAGTTTTGACATAATAAGAACATGGTATGGGCGGATGATGGCGGCCCGATCAGCCCCCCAGGACGTAACCCTCAACAGGTTAAGAGCCTGGAGGCAAGACACCTCAAGTGAACATAAGTGGGGAACCCAAGTCAAACATTTGTCAAAAATAGACCCAAAAAGCGAGTCTCCTCAACACAACGTATCCGATGACCATACATAAATAAGTCCGGATCTGGGTGGACGCCTCGGATGTGGCAGAAGTGCATAGCAACTGTTTTGGCAGGAGAAAATCGAAACCCATGAAAACCAGTCCAATGTGACAACCTGACAAGGGCAAGCTGCATGTGCCGCTCCGCCATTGACATACGGGAAGCAGCAAACCAGACAGCCAGGTCGACATCGTACATCGAGTTGGCTATACCGTCTGGAAGGGATGAGGCAATGGCATTAATTGTTACTGAAAACAATGTGACACTGAGGAAGCTTCCCTGGGGGCTGCCCTCCTCCTGTGCAACAGATGCTGAGAGGGCTGTACCAACCCTCACAGAAAAACTGTGACCACTGATAAACTCCTTATGAAAGCATGGAAGGCGACCCCCCATGGAATTGCTGCAGGATGCCATATTGCCATGTAATATCATACGTTTTCTCTAAATCAATGAATACACAGACAAGGTGTTAATGTCTTGCAAAAGCCTCACATGCAGCAGCTTCCAACCTGCCAGTCTGCCATTCACCATCTTCTCAAATAGTTTACAGAGACAGGAGGTCAAGGCAATTGGTCTGTAATTGAGGGCAACACTAGAGTCCTTGCCCAGCTTGGGGAAAGGAAGTATGGTAGCAACCCTCCACCCAAAAGGGAAGACACCCTCCAGCCAGATTATGTTATATAAAGCTAGAAGAAATGAGATCGCCTCCTCACCCAATTGTCGCAACATTGCATATGGGATATTGTCAGGCCCAGGAGAAGTGTTGCCGCAGAGAGAGAGAAAGCAGGGTGCATGTCTCTCAGGGTGAATATATGGATATAACTTTCATTTTCCTTCCCTGAGAAATCCAGGACAGTGTGCTCCTGGGCTCTCAATTCATGCCTGACAGCCAGAGGTCGAGAGTCACGACTGAAGACTCTAGCAAAAGCCTCCGCCATGGTGTTGGCCACTGTTAAACCATCCATGATGTTAATTCCATTGACCTTAAGAACAGGTGGAGAACTAGGAGAAAACTTCCCCGCCATCTTACAGACTCTCCTAAACACTTGGGTGAGTGGAGTTTTAGTATTAATTGAAGAGACATAGGCCCTCTAAGATGCACGTTGTGCCTCTTCTAAAACTTGTCTAGTCTCAGCCCTAGCCCATCGGAAGTCCTCTAAAAGAGTTGGGTCCCCATGATTGCGACAGCAGTAGTGCAGACTGGTGACCACCAAGGGACAGGACGTTTGGGAAAGTGGCCAGAAGTTTTAGGGATAGAGTTGAGAGCAACAGAGTGGAGCATATCAGTGAAATATGTTACAGCCTTGTCAGAGCTACCAAAATCGGCTACAGAAGAGACCGAGGAAGTTAGTTCTCTAAAAAAACTCCCAGTCAGCCTTCTCTAATTTCGACCTAGGAAGTCAAGACTGTGGTTCACACCTGTTACCTTCTAAAAGTATATGGAAGTGGTCACTGCCATATAAATCGGGCAACAAACTCCAAGTAAAATCCAACAGAGCACTGGGTGAGCAAAGGGAAAAGTCCCAGTAGGGCTATTAAAATGTGTCATTTCTCCCGTATTTAAAACCCTCAATCCCTCATCCTCAATAAAAGAAGCCAATAAAACACCCCTGGGGTTGACCGACTTGTCACCCCACAGTGGATGATGAAGATTAAAATCACCCAATAAAATAAAGGGAAAGGTAAGGTCCCGCACAAGACGGTTGACATCACTTCTCTCAACTGTAACACTGGGAAGAAGGTATAGACTGCACACAGTGTACAGGCAGTCCATAAAAATCTTAACTGCGACAGCCTGGAGCGGAGTGTCAAGCTCCAGGCTCGTGCATGGAACATCTCGGCGAACTAGGATGGCAGAGCCACCATGGTGACCCTGCCCTTCAAATGAATTGGAATAAAATGCAGAGTATGCTGGAGGACTGGCAGGAATGTAATCCCGAAGCATTGTCTCTAGGAGAGAAACACATGCAGGAGAGTAGCTAGAGAGAAGAACGCGCAGTTCCTCCCAAGAAACACATAAGCCACGTCAATTCCACTGAAGGACCTTGAACAGTGTTACTTTACTACTGATTTTTGGGAAGCCTCACGGAGGTACTTCCCACAACCACCTTGACCTGAGGGTTTACTGAAACGATAAGCTTTGTCTAATCATAGACCACTAAATGAAGAGCGCACCCTAAGAGTAGTACTTGGGGCAGTAATTGGGACCCTTAGACGAGTCCCTGAAGCATCTGATACCTTAGAAGAAGGTGTAGGTAGATGAGCAGGGATATTCTTTGAAACAATTACACTGGTATTGTCCTGTAAGCTATGGTATCAAGGACACAGGCAGATACATCAACATCCATAATACAGGTGGAAGAATCAATCCGCTGCTCAAGCGGAAGAGAAACTGAATCTTTTTAAGTCACAACATCCGAGGCATCCACATTCACTTCACGCCCCTCTGATCATCCCGAAGGAAGCTTGTGAGTCTACTGATATGGTTGCCTTGCAAGGAGGAACATCCATGGAGTCAAGAGCCTCAAAGGAACCAAAAAGACGCCTCTGTGGCAGTTTAGGTGACTTAAGTTTCCTTTTTGGAGAGCATGTGGCAGCGTGAACCTCTACCACATGGACACCTTTAGCTAAAGTCTGAGAATTGTCATCAGTTGAAGGGTCACCAGAATGAGTGTCTGATATAGTTTCCAAGACAGAGAAACTATTATGTAGTGAAACATTATAAATATTCTCACTAGAGCAAGAAGCAGCCACTTCTTGAGTGAGTTGAGAGGGTGCTGCAACCGATTTAGGGTGAAGGGAGGAGGCATATGTCTTCACACCACCATCCTTCTGTCGCCTGAAGATGAGTTGCCATCTGGCACTACCAATACTGATGAATTGGGTGTTAGCCAAGTGGAGGATATCCTGCTCAAGGAGGTACATCCTACATTGGCGAGAACGTAAGGGGTGAGCATCCCTGCAGCAAAAGCAGTAACTCTCTGACTGACACTCAGAAGTAAGATGCGAGTCAAGAGCAGAATATTTACCACACCGGGAACGGTTGTTGCAGTTCCTCCTCCTCAAAAGAGGTTGGGTTAATGTTAAAGTGGTCTGGGATATGCCAGCCATAGAAAGTGAGGATGATCATATTTTTACTGCCTTTCATCTTTGATACTCGTTGGACACTATCTGGGCACATAGCGAGAATATTCTCTTCTGAGAACTCATACAGTTCCTCAATTTATATACTATATTGCTATATATTATATTGCTATAATTAAATGTTCGATGTGGTTTGATAGATTCAAACATGCTATCAAAAGGACAGGGGAGATTGAGGAGCATCATGGCATCTTTGGCTCTGATTAAAACGCCTTTACCGTACTTTTTTCATGTGGCCCATTGGTAGTAATCCAATTTCTTTTTCCAGATACTGGGAAGCATGGATGAGGTTACCACATCCCTCTCTGTAGTAGGCCACAAACCAAAAGGGTGTAGGAACCCGACGCTCCTTAGGGACATGCTCTACAGGGCCATCAAAGATGTTAGGGCAGTAGTCATTGTCAGTGTCAACAACATTTGTTGACTGCATCATCTGAACATTGCAGTGAGTATCCCCCACAATCAGAGAATCTTTTGCCTCAAAAACTGCTTTGGCAGCAGCATTTGTATTGAAAGTAATATAGCACCGATTAGACCTACAGTCACTGTCATAAGTGATTCGGATACGAAGAACCACTCCAAAACACTTAATAATGGAGTGGATAGCACCATAGGAAAGGGATGCATGTACTTTCGTTAACATTAACGTGTCCAAACCGCTAACAGGGTTCGTCGCCACAACACCCAACCTGCTGGGTCTACTCTTATTTGCAGCCTTCTGCATACCTCCACAACCAGAGAGTGGTGTCTCGAGGGCCTGGTCGACCACCGCTCGAGAAAGAGATTTTGTTTTATTGGCCTCAGGAGCCAAGAGCTACTACCTACCGAGCAGATGAGGGGACCGAGCGCTGGTCGCCGTGGGCAGGGTACCTCTTCCCCCACGGGGTCACTCGTTTTAAAAATCAGCCCCAATGGCTCGAAAGTGTGCCCACGATGGTGCTGAGACCCCCTTCCCCAACATCTCCCGGCCCAGACACCCAACCATCCAACATACGAAGGCCCCTAGAAGGCGGTCCTTCTGGAGAGAAGCACTGTTGACTCGTACTGGCAACCTATTCCATCGGAACCATTTAATCTGGTCTCTCACTGGCGACCTTACTAGCATGGGAAGCCCTCTCTCCCCAAAATCAGGGCAGAGTAGGGGCCGGAGCCCCCTCTAGTCTAGCTCGCCAGGTCTCAGAGACACGCAAGCCCCCCACCACGTCAAGGCGGTTAACGTTGGGGGGGCCGTAGGTGGCGATAGGAGATGGATTTGCTGAGAGGAGGTCATAAGTGGTAGAGGCCTGTCTCTTGCAGTCCTTTTCCATGGGAGGTACTACACTCACTTCTGAGCCCGAATCAATAAGGAAGGTGTCGTCCGACTCGAGTTCCTCTACCCATAGGAGGGTACGAGGGTACTGTGTGAGGGGAAAAAGGTACCATCAGAAGGAAGTTCAGGAGGCGTGAGGGCCATACGTGAGTAAACGTGGGATGAAAAACGTCGTGTACAGTCCAGGTGTGGTTGATGGTTTGGCGTGGTTGCGGAGATGGGGTGGGCGTGGTGATCGCGGACGTTTGAGGGTGTGTAATAGAGTAAGGGCTTGGCGAGGGTATCGGCGTGTTGTAGTATGGAGTGTCTGGAACATGAAGCCTGGTTACAGGTGCCGGATCTTGTGTGCTGTCACTAGAGGCATCTTGTGTGCTGCCACTAGAGGCATCTTGTCTGCTGTCACTAGAGGCATAGCAAGGCTGGTAGAGGGGCGGCCTGGCGGGTAAGGAGGCTATGTGGTGACTCGACGGTAGCGTAGTCATCGTTATTGGTGCATTGAGGCGAGGGTACGCCTATTGAGGGCCTGGGGTGTTGAGTAGAATGCTGGGCGGTCACGTGTTGGGCGTGTTCTTGCCACCACCCTGGTTGGCGCGGGGCGACTGGCGGGTGGCAGGAGACGCCCATTGGCATGTTGAGCGGCAATTACGTGCGAAATTGCCGAAACGTTGGTGGTAGTCGCAAAGTTACGTGTGTGGTGTGTTATTATTTTGATGATGGGATGAAGGGAATAACTGGGATGGTGGTTTGTACTGTTGCAGATGTGTTGTGTTGTGGGATGTAGGGTAATGTGGTAAAGGTTGGAGAATTCGAGGGGTGGGAGTGAAGTGTTGATGGTAATATGGGGGATTGTGATGGGAATGAGTACTGAGGAAGGGAATACCTGAGTGGGCGTAACTGTCCGGGCGTTGCTGTTGCATCACAGGTTGGTGAGAATGAGTAGAGGCATGTGTATGAAGTGGATGGTGTGGGTAGGTGGAGGCGTGTTGTGAAGTGGGCATATGTTGTTGGGGAAGTGTAGAACTAGAGTGATATTGTTGAGTCAGGGGTGATGTGTTGGGTAAGTGTGGTTGAAGGGTCGTAGATGGCGTAGCGGTAGGAATGTGTGTCGTAGCTGTGTGTGTGTGTGTAACTGTTGGTGAGGGTGTGATAGGTGTTGGTAGTGAGTTGACGAAGAAGGTGGTAAGTATTGTGTAGTGGGTGCTGTAGATGCAGGCGTCGGCATGTTTGACGTATTGATGTATTAGGTGTAGTAAGTGGGCTTGTAGGTGAAGTTGAACAGTCGCAGGGAAGAGCTTGGAATGCCAGATCTTGAGTATCGCATCTGAGAAGTGGTTGCCCGCCTTCTTGTTTAGCTGCTGCATGTGAAGTAAGACTGCAGACGGGCGGCGGCCATCCAGTTGGATATCCTCGAGGGCCCTCAGATATTCATTTTCTGACATACCATGCAAAGAGACAATCGCCTTCAGTACTTCGTAAGATGGGTGTTGAGTGAGTGCAGAAGGGATAGCGTCGAACACGTCCTCCGGGAATACTCGGAGGATGGCCTGGAATTTTTGCTCACTCGTGAAGTTCGAGGAGCACCAGAGGGTTTCCATATGGCGAAACCACGAGTGAACGTTGAGTGAGAAGAGGGGAACGTATGGTGTCTGTGGGGTGAAAGTGGAAGAGTGTTGTGGGGGGAGTGTAAGGAAGCGTTAGGTGAAGGAGGGCTAGCTATGGCTTGCGAGGCATGTGAAGTGGCGTCCATGTTGTAAGCGGGAAGTACGTGGTAAGGTAGTGTACACAAAAACGGAAATCGCACCCGGGGGTGATGTGAGGTATAGGTGAAAAGGGGGGAAGGTGTGGGGGCACAACAGCACAGAAATTGGCCCGAGGGCAAAATACAAATAAAATACAAAAGAATGTGAAAAAAATTGGGGGTAAGTAGCATTTGGGGTGGAATCACCGAGAGAAAGCCTAGAGAGTAAGTTAAAAATGTACTTAACTTGTTGGCGTGGAGTGAGTACTTAAAGACATGCTAGAGGCAAAAACGTGGATGGAGGAAGTGTTGTGGGGCGTCAGCAGCGATGCACATAGAATGTTTGTAGAGCACAGCACGTGGTTAAAGAGGAGTACGTGGGCACGTAGTGAAGTAAGAGTGGTGGTGTTCTGCATGTGGAGTAGGTGTAGGCACGGCACGTGGATGTTGTGTAGCATGTGGCACGTAGTGGTGTGGGGGTAAGGCAGCGATATACGTAGAGTCAATGCAGGTCACGGCACGTAGGTATAGTGGAGCACGTGGGCACGTTGTGAAGAGGAGATAAGTCTGAGATGCACATAGGGTGTTGGAGAGGGCGATAAGGCACCCCCAGGGTAGGTGAACGTGTGTGTGTGTGTGTGTGTGTAGGGACGATGGTGGTAACCTGGAGGTCGGGAGATCGATCCTCTCAGGTGAGGGCCTGAGAATATTTACTCTTCCGATTTGAGTTTGAGGCACTAACTATAAGGCCACCGAACGTCGTAAAACACCCTCGCTGGTACCACAACAGCTGCAGTATTTGGGAATTACCCTCACTTCCCTCCCTCTGTGGCTGGGTACCAGTTCGGAAGTCGTGACGTGTGTGTGTGTGTGAGTAGCAGTTGACCTGGGCCACGGTAACGGGCTTGATGAAGCCTATGTCCAGTGTCGAAAGATATTAAAAAAAAAAAAAACCCAGCGAAAGTGGGTATATGTATGTATGTATGTATTATGTAGTAGCGGGGACAATAAACTATGTTAAGGCAAATGTGGGCGCGATAGAACATTGGGGAAAATGAACACAGTAACGAATGGAAGCAAAGATTGGAGGTAAAAAATGTGTACGAGTAAAGGGTACCTTAGCAGCGAAGTGATGAGTTCGACGTTGGTGAAGTGGTGATGTGAGGCGTAGCTGCAGGGCCACTGGGAACGTCGGAAGTGGCGTGGTGAAGAGGTTGGGGTGCATGTAGCGTGGTGAGGTTTGCGTGCATGTACGTATTACCTTGTACCCGTGTCACAGAGTTGAAAAGCCGGGGTCACCAATTATAACGGTAAGGAAGCCCTTACGTTACTACCGGGGTGAACATACTCCAGAATACACGGTACAGTTTATTGGTAATACAAGGGGAAGCACTACATGTAAGTATACGGGAGGCCAGCCTGTCGTGTAGCGTCGTGGAGAGTCCGTAGTTGCAGTGGAGCATCTGTAGTTGCCATGAAGAGTGGTGAAGGCTTGAACAACACGTGGGATCGGAGCGAGAAACACGTGTGTGTGGCAGGTGGACGACGGCAGCGAGACAGGGCAGGAACCTCTTGGTACTGGAGCTAATGATATAGTCAGTCTTCCAGCGGCTGGCGGCCACCTTATATCAGACTTTGACTTCTGAACTATACATAAGTAAATATACTAGTGGGACAGATTACAGCAAATTGTTATCGAAATTGTACAAAATGTGATACAAGCACCTAATTTGGCATAGTCGTTCCAAAGGGTCTACTTAGCCAATATGCCTGACGTGCCATTCAAAAATCCAAGATGACGGCCATTTTTTAATATGGCAGCCGAATGCGTCTGGGGAAAATGGTTTTGCTCGTAGATATGCTTGTACTTGGTGAATTGGAATGATCTTGGTGTCGATTTCCATACTTTCGCGCATGCTTATTCTAATTTCTTTACTTTCAATAGCATTATAATAGTATAAGTGATAGAAAATGAACACCTTATACAAAATAATAACATACCACACCAAAAAATACTCCTAATACTTTATATATTAAATACATACATTTAATAGGAACCGGGATCATGTTATTCCAGACGGAAATAAAATCGAAAATAATAATAACAACCCTTATTTATTTATCTATCCATCTATCTATAGCTCTGACGTCTCGCTCCCTCCGGAAACTCCCCCTAAGAGAGTGGCCACGACAGGAGTGTCTCTAGTTTTCCTTGTTTCAACACTCCCTCCTACTTCGTTAAACCCTACCCTGCCCCTCACGTTTCTCTCCCTCACATACTCTTCCACTCTGTTCTGCCATCTAACCGGTGGTCTGCCTCTTACACCAGATCTCAGAACTTCACTTCCATACACCTTCTTTACAAACTCCCCACCTTGCATTCTCTCCTAGTGTCCAAATCACCTCAATGTATACACGTCACGCTCTCAACCACCCCACACTCAATACCAATTGCCTTCTTACTCATACCATATCTCTCATGCACACTCTCATTACTTTTTTCATCTCATCTGGTAAGTCCACATGCTCCTCTCAAGTTCCTCATTTCCACTACACCTATCTTAGAGTGATGTCCCTACACCATGTCCATGTCTCTGACGCTTATGTCAGTGTTGGCAGGATTATATGTTTCTTAATCCCCTTTTCACTTCCATACTCACACTTCTACCCTTCATAATCAATCCCCAGTGATCCTATGACCTGTCTACTCTTCTTCCATACTTCCATGTTTGCATAGAACTGTTCCCAAGTACTCAAACTCCTTCACTTCTTCCATCGTATCACCCCCTAGAGTTATCTCACAATTAGTCCCAGTTGGCACTCCCACTTTGTAAGGTGTGGCAAAGTCAGTCTTTCAGTTTCACCCCTGTCTGTCAGAGTAACTGACAGTCCCTTCAGTATTTACACTATCCTGAGATGAACTGTCTTCCACCACAGGTGTTTTGTTTGTTTGTCTCTCCGTCCTCCTGTGTGTATGTCCTCTCTTTCTGTACTGCCCTGGTGGTTCTCCTACCCCTGATGGTGCTGGACTGCTGACTAGTAACCTCGTCACCTATGGACATATAAAGCTACAGCACATTGTACAGTATAGTACTGTATATTATTACGCATGTTCGTATCTTTATTACCTACACATCTTCACTACCCATTTGTGCATCTGCTACTCCAACAAATTCACTACCCATCATCAAACCCGTCCACCATAACATCTTCACTAACCACAAGTATTCACTGCTCTTCATAAGCATTACCTACCACAACCAAACATTCTCATTATCCATAACAATATGTTCAATGTACCGTTTAATCTTAAAATATATTTTCTGCTACTGAATAATATATCTTATCCGTGCACTTTCACACAGCTTCACCCTTCATGTTCACTAATCTGTACAAACACACACCATACTATTTTTACTTCCTTCCACATATTATCATTACCTTTTATAGCTAAAGGTAGAATATAGAGCAGAGGATGGGTTCACCAAACTTTGATCTAATTAAACAGTCATCAGACTCTCAGTGAGTAGCTGTTTATATAATTATAGTTCCTCCCTAACATATTTATTGCTTAATAAACAGTGAATAGTGCTCTGATTGCTTTATTTTTAGTTATTATTATTATTATTGTTATTCAGTACAGTATACAATATATGATGCTACATGAAGAGTGGATATTGTTGATTACTTCTTTTTATTATTAATATTAATTAAGATTAAATACTATATTATCCTTATTATTATATAACTATTATTTTTCTTCAATACTGTACTACTCACCTCTTTGACTTCCTGGTGTAGCGACATCAAGCACCTTTACGCATCTTCCAACTCACCTGTCTTTGGGATGCAACTTCTGCTGCACCTGTTCTACCTGTGCAGCTCGCGCAGCCAATCCTGGCTGGCGTGAGCGGCCGCAGCGCCGCTGTTCGTTCACTCTGCTACTAGCACCATCTCCCTCTCCTGACCTGCCGTGCCTCCAGCCGCTACCTGCCTACACCAAGCTCTCCACGTGTCGCCTGCAGCAGCTACCTCTCTCACACTAGGGCTGGGCAAGACTCGAAAAATCTGGACTCGATGGAATCGATCCTCAAAGGCAGTGGACTCGAGAGAATCGATCCCAGACTCGATTCTCTCATTACTGCAGCCCACTACCCCAGCAACGTCCACTGACTCAAACTTTGTACGGGGCTGCTTCTGGCCCGCTGAGCTGGGCACTGGGTCGATTCCACAGTCATTTTAATTTGTTAGGTTCCTCCCCAACCACAATTATTCATCTTAATTATATCCATTATCCAAAGAGTTTATTTAGGAAAATAAATCATTCAATAAGTTACTGACAAAGTAACGTGACTGAATCCAGTGTGAGTGCATGACAAACATTACAGTGCATTTTTAATCTCTGTGATGCTAAAGTAATTTTATCCTTATTCAACAAGTAGCACATGTGTATATAGTAAATGTACGATGATTTGGGCTCGTACAGCCACGGCGCCAAGTCCAAGACCGCCCGCGGCCGGCCAGCCAGTGTTTAGTGTTTACCACTGCCAGGAGGATCGATTCTCAGAGGAAGGGAATCGATTCTAGACTCGGTAAGCTGGACTCGATAGGATCGATTCTGGACTCGATTCCTGCCCAGCCCTATCTCACACCACGCGATCACGGCAGGAGGGAAGCTCACGGCTACAAGGTGCTTGCTACTACACAACCTCTGTACTTACCAATAAATTGTTACCGTGTATAATTAAGTCTGTTCACCCCGGGAGTATCACAACTATCCTTGTTATTACAAGTGGTGACCCCGGAAAATTCAACTCCTTTACACAATACAATTACAACTTCAAGCTACTCTACGTACTATTGCGGACAAAAGTTTCTTTCTACTCTGGGTGATAAGTCCTCACGACTGCTGCCCCTTTTCTGGCCAGCAGGTTGGTGTTGACTCGAGAACTACACCACGTAATCCAGTAACCGATCAGTTGACTGACTAGGATTCGGATAGGAAGTAATTTACCCCCCCCCCTCCTCCCTCTCATGTGTATAGCATATACAGTAAATAGATGCATTAGATGATAGGTAATATCAGGTGCAAAACAAAATAATGACTATTGCACAGGAAGATAACCCAGTACTATTATTTGTCAGTAATCACACAAAAGCTGAAATATTACTAGAATAAACTGAATCATAGTTCGTACTAGTATGATTTTAAGCCCACAGAAGCATGTAGTAAAATGAAGAATGATATACCTCATTTAAAATGCAATGGGAGCAATGACCTTTTAAAAGTAATGTTGGCTGTGTTCAGTATTATGGTATCTTTTCAAGGACTAGGTCTACATTGTAGCATACGGCTGTCTCATGACCGGACCACTGTTCGATTCATGCACTTAGATTTACTCCATATAACCTGCAGTTCTGTATTTGCAGCACCTATATGTAATATATCCATTTATATATGTTTTTATATTTCATTTTTAAGTCAGTCATGTTTCCACTAGTTAAAAGAAAGTAAATTATTTTTGTGTCCATGACAGTCCATAGGACATCTTATTCACAAAAGAAAAATTCATTCTTTCTTAAGATAATAATTATTTTCTTCTTAAGCGTTCATTCATGCTCCGAAATCAAAATAGAAACTCATACTAATAGAATAGCAACACCATTCACTGTTTCGAAATAAGCCTGAAACACTATGGCAGATCAGTAATGCAAGCAAAAGAGCAAGTGAAAATTCTGATATGCCTAGTGAATACAGGTCCTGGCTACGTGTAAAAGGAAAATGGTATATTAATGACGCAGTCAGCGTTCAATTTGTTAAATACTAGTACTGGCATTTTCTTCTTGTTTAGTTATTACTTGCTTTGCACCTGATATTACCTATCAACTAATGCATCTATTTATATGTTATACATTTCCTAGACAGTCAGCTGGTTTACGCGGTGGTGTAGTTCTCGAGCAAGCAGCAGCCTGCCGGCCAGAAATGGGCCAGTAGTCGTTTGGACCTATCACCCGGAGTAGAAAGAAACTTTTGTCCGCAATAGTACATGCAAGCTACTCCACTCTACGTCAACGCATGCTACTCCACTCTACGTCCACGTGCTACGAGCTACGCTACTCTACGTCCACGCAAGGTACCCCAGTCTACGTCCACGTAAGCTACTCCACTCTACGTCCACGTGCTACGAGCTACGCTACTCCACTCTAAGTCCACGTAAGCTACTCCACTCTACGTCCACGTGCTACGAGCTACGCTACTCTACTCTAAGTCCACGAAAGCTACTCCACTCTACGTCCACGTGCTGCGAGCTACTCCACTGTATGACCAGGACTACGATCCTTCCCTGCAACTCCTCCACACGCCAGCTACGACCTTCACAGCGGCCTACGACTTCTTCACACACCCCAAAGATATTACATAAACATTTACACACTACCCTCCTGTTTTCTTGTACGCAATACTCCCCAGTGTTCTCACCCCTCCAATATGTGTAACGTAACGTACCCCATATAACCACTTTTCTTTCGCTCACGTGGTCCACACATTTCCACACCTCCAGCCCTTACCTTCCTCCCGCGTGAGGAGGAGTTGTAGCCTGTGTAGCTCGTAGGTAGTAGGTGGTAGTCGTGGTCGAGGTCGTGGTCGTATAGTGGATTAGGTTGTGACACGTGGGCATAGAGTGGAGTAGCTTACAACACGTGGACGAGGAGTGTAGAAGTTCGGAGTTTGTGTGGACGTGGAGTGGAGTAAGTAACAACACGTGGATGTAGAGTGGTGTAGCTTACGTGGACGTAGCGTGGAGTAGCTTGCGTGGACGTGGAATAGCGTAGCTCGTAGCACGTGGACGTAGAATGGAGTAGATTATGTGCACGTAGAGTGGAGAAGGTTACGTGGACTTAGAGTGGAGTATCTTGCGTAGACATAGAGTAGCGTGGAGTTGAATTTGTATAGTGTACACAAGTTAAATTTTCCGGGGTCACCAATTGTACCAACAAGAGGTTGTGTTACTACTGGGGTGAACAAACTCAATACTACACGGTAACAATTTATTGGTAAGTACAGAGGTTGTGTAGTAGCAAGCACCTTGTAGCTGTGGGTTTCCCGCCCACCATGGTCACACGGTGTGAGAGAGGTAGCTGCTGCTGGAGACACGTGGAGAGCTTGGTGTAGGCAGGTCAGGAGAGAGAGGTGTTTCCATGTAGAGCTAGTGGCTGAGTGACCGACCGTCGGCGCTACGGCTGCTCAGGCCAGCCAGGGTTGGCTGCGGGCGCCACTCAGGTAGGACAGGTGAAGTAGAAGATCCATCCCAAGGACAGGTGAGGTGGAAGATGCGTAAAGGTGCTTGATGTTGCTACAGAGTCACTGTCTCCATGAAGCTCGTAATAGCAGTCGCCGGAAACCGGGGCGTAACCTGACGTACTCGGAAACTGTTGACTCATGTAGGTGACTGGCGCCTAGCCACCTAGGCCTACCCTGGCTGACAGAGGTTATGTAATTGCTGCCGTGGCAGCCATTGGGCCGCAATTGTCGTATCGCACTTCTATACTTTTAATATTTTTGAAAATCATTACTCCCTGCTACTATAGACATATGAAACTAATAATAAAAGTACAACCAGTGAATAAACAATTAGCTGGAAGACTACAAGTTAGCTCTGTCCATGTGTTTTGGAATGGAAAGTAAAAAACAACTTGGGCACAGGGTGTGTGTCGCTACGCTCACACATAAGCACAGTATGGGCACAGACGCTGTGTCGGCACTAGTGAGTGGGTTAAACAGCACACGAGAAATTCTGCTTCGTAGGTAACCACGTATCCGTCTCGGAAGATTTCCTTTGACTGTTGACCATGTGATCATTGACGTCAATGCACAGTTAGCATGTTAAGTCTGGGTTACATCCCGTAGGCAAATGTAGGGCAGCATCATGGTTACAATACATGTTGTCTTTGTGATTGGTTGTAATGTCTAGCATATATCCTGGTACATGTATGTTACATGTGACTTAGTTCCTATACTGTATATATATATATATATATCTATATACATAAAGCCAAGATTCTGTCTGCGTGTGTGTGTGTGTGTGTGTGTCCGCGATGCACGCCTAAACCGTCCAACTTTGTGTCCTCAAAATTTGCATGTAGGTGAGTCTTGATCCCCTTCAGGTTTAGGGGGGGTCATACAACGAAACCACATATAACGAAACGTGCTAGCGAAATAATAATAAAATACAGGGGAAAAAATCTACGGAATCACCATACCACTGTTCAGCCTTCCGCAAAAACACGGTCAATTTTAAACTTTCATTTAGGTAAATTTTTTCTTACAGATTTGTAGAGCTTGATTTTACACACCAGAATCTGTAAACTAAAGTTTCCTAGGTCCACTGGCTTGCGTACTGCAGCGCCATGAGTAATAAAGTTGTTACCCCTAAAATCCCCCTAAAAATGAGAGCATAAATATGACGAGTTAACCATTCCCCTCTCACGCCACTCAAACTATTTTAGGCTACAGCACGGATATTATTCGATTTGTTTATGCGTTTTCTCACTAAGTATATTGTCGTTCACGATTTATTTTACTTTTGTCAAATTGATTTTCATTATTCCCATATTTATTTTAATCAACAGCTCATGAACATATTTTAGCACGGATATTATTCGATTTGTTTATGCGTTATCTCAGTAAGTATATTGTCGTTCACGATTTATTTTACCTATTATTAAACCTATTATTAAATTTTATGCATTTTTATGATTGATTCCATTGTCATATCGATTCTCAGTATTGTCATATAGAATTTCACTTTGGTCAAATTGATTTTCATTATTGCCATATTTATTTTCACGATTTATTTTACTTTTGTCACATTTATTTTCATTATTGCCATATTTATTTTCACATACAACGAAACCACAAATAACGAAACGTGGAAGCTATCCTAGCTCCAAAGAATGAAGCTGTCAACAACATCAACCAAAAACTTCTGGATGCTCAGCCTGGCAGGTCAATGAAGTACAAATCAGTTGATACAGTGCCCGACGATGATCAAGTGGTCAACTACCCAGCAGAATTCCTGAACAGTCTAGATCCACCAGGGATGCCACCTCACAATTTGGAACTGAAGTTGGGATGTCCGATAATGCTTCTTAGAAACCTGAACCCACCAAAACTTTGCAATGGCACAAGATTAAGAGTTAAAACAATGATGCCACGTCTGGTGGAGGCCACAATCCTGACTGGCAAAGGTAAAGGCGAAGATGTCTTCATTCCAAAAATCCCTCTGAGGCCCTCAGATTGTCCAATTCAGTTCCAACGTCTCCAATTCCCTATTCGTCTAAGCTATGCCATGACAATCAACAAAAGCCAAGGACAGTCCCTGAAAGTAGTTGGCCTCAACCTTAAGGACCAGGTCTTCTCCCACGGTCAACTCTATGTGGGCTGCAGTCGAGTCGCCGATGAGAAGAATCTCTACGTGATGTCGTCAACCGGAGTCGTGAAAAATGTCGTTTACCAGGAGGCACTTCAGTAAAATGCTTAGTGATGCTATTAATAGAAAAAGAAGGAAATATTATTAATTATGCTAATATTAGAATGATGGAGTTATTGAATGAGGGAGAAAGATTGATATAATAAACATTTAAAAACGACTAATACCTCCAATTATTCACCCACCCACCTCTATTACTATTCATCCATCCATCCATTTATTTTATCTAACCACTAAACCATCCCTCCCTCTCCCCCTTCCTTCCCTCCTTCCCTCCCTTCTATCCACCCACCGCCCGATCTGCTCCAAACCGCCCGAAGGGCGGTGGAAGGGCGGCCGCAGGCCGCCAGCCCTCTGCAGGAGCTAGCGGCTCCTAGCCGCCCGAAGGGCGGCGGAGCAGCTAGTATATATATATTTATGATATATATATATATATATACATATATATATATATATATATATATATATATATATATATATATATATATATATATATATATATATATATATATATATATATATATATATATATATATATATATATATATATATATATATATATATATATATATATATATATATATATATATATACTACTAAATATATATACTACTAAAAACAAAGTAGAAGATAAAAAAATTATGACACCAAAGAGGTGCTGATGGAAATTCGAAATCGCATTGCAGTAATGCCATTTTACCATAATAAACATTCTCTTTTTGCCACACGTCCATTTCTTTCGTCTTCTAATCGAATTTCTCATGTGAAATATACCCTATCAGACTTTCATGAAATGGTTCATAGGAGAAATTAGAGTCAATCCACCTTAGTTGAGTTTCTTTATGTAGCCTACCAGGTGTACGACGACGAATCAAACAATCCCCTCACTTTTTCCTATTTATATCTCTATTAATTATAATTATTCTACGCAGCTTCTTCTCCTTTTCTTGTGCGAGCGTGCGTGTATATTATAGTACAAATAAATAATTATTATTATTATTAAAATAGACCAGAGACACAAAGTTGGTTGAGAATGCAAGCATTCTATCAATCCGAGGACCCCAGCCCCATGAATTCAACCTGAAGAAAAGAAGACAGCTTAGAGAAAGAAAGATGAGCAGTTAGCTTGATAAAAACATATTAGCCCTACTCTTGAAGCCAGCCAGTCCTACACCATCAAAGACAGATTCACTAAAGCCATTCCACAGAGATACCAACCTACGGACAAACGATCGACTGTACTGACAGGTTCTACAGCGAGGCAATACGTAAGCAAACCTACGGGAGTCCAATGCACCACGAGTGACACGAGCTGTAGCATATACACGTGGCAGAGACGAGTGGATGGAGCACATCCATAAGAGGATGCAGCACATTACTTCTGAACTTAAGGAGCATGCACAATGATGCAACAGAACAACGGTGACTCAGATTACAGTCAAGTGAACCGCCGGTAAGAAAATTAGCATTAGAAACAATCCTATCCAGCAACTTGAGATGGCTGTCAGCTGCTGAACACCATACTGGAGATCAGTATTCCAACAGAGGCAACACAAAGGAGTTAAAACACCGCAGTAACTGAGCAGTGAGGAACTGTGACAAGACAGACAGGACTGAATAGCCAACACCAACAGAGCGAAGTCTGTAGAGGATATCCAGATGCTTTACCCTATCAAACGCAGCGGAAAAGTCAAGTTGCACCAGTCTAGCCTCACGACCCAACTCCAAAACATTCTCCAGTACATGAGAGATACACATTAGTGCATCACACGTGCCAAGGCCACTTCGATATGCAAACTGCAGGGGTGGGAAGACACCATTACGTTCCATTAAGTTACTTAAACGCACAGCCACCAGCCTCTCAAACACCTTAGACAACACAGGAGTGATGGAAATCGGCCTGTAATCGCCAACTGAAGATGAAGGAGGGCCCTTCGGAATTAGGGTTACATTAGCAGACCTCCAACATTCAGGAAAACTACCAAGACGAAGTAGTCTCCTGAAGACAACACTGAGGCGGGGAGCTAGGACATCAGTCGTCTGTTTATAGAACATAGGAAATATTCCCAAGGGGTCAATACCACTATAAGAATCCAACTCATGAAGGAGTTTTTTAACTTCCCTTGACCTAAAGGCAAATGAGGAGAGACCAGGACAAGGGTAACATGTGGACTCTACAGACTCCCTAGACTGCTTGCTATTAAAGTGAGCTGCAACCAATGCAGCCTTACCACTGGGCTCATACACCAGTCTACTACCGTCACCAACCAAAGGAGGGAGAGAAAAGTCAGACCCAAATTCAGCACTCTCCAAGGTAGACCACCATTTATGTGGGCTCCGAGCATTCAGCAACAAATCCCTGGCTCCAATATTGAACCGATGCTCTGCCTCTGCATAGACACCATTAACCATTCTTTGGCACTCAATAAACTCATCCCACTTTGCATTGCAACAATCACGCGTCCACCTACGAAAGGCACCCTGCTTAAAATCAAATGCGGCCCTCCACTCATCAGCAAACCAAAGTTTATCACTATTGCGCACACGAATGATCTTCTTAGATACATATTGCTCAATTACCTCAGACAAATGCTGATTCAGCAACTCTACCGGATTATCAGCAACATACATTAAATGCCATGGAAACCCACGCACAGCACCACAAACTGCATCCCAATTAACACGATTCTTCAATAGCACTTCCCTCCTCACACACAGGTTTGGAACTGATTGGGCAGTGGAAACCTTCACAGAGAGAGAAGAATTATCTGAACGACCAATTGGTGCGACCACAGCTACTGCCACCAGATCAGGAACATCAGTCCATCACCAGGTCAAGGGTTCCACCTCTCACATGGGTTGGACCAACAACCAATTGGTCACAGCCAGAGACCGGTGAAAAATCCAATGCAGCAACACCATGACTATAGTCTTTTTTAAAATAAACTGAGCGCTGAGGCGTTGGCCACTTCCGAGATTTACCTGACTGCTACGGTGCCAGATCTCGTCTGGACAATTATGGGATTAGATCCTCATTAAAAATGACAGACAGCCCTCACTAACCCACCGCCTGTTCTCTCTCTCTCTCTCTCTCTCTCTCTCTCTCTCTCTCTCTCATCTGTTGCCTATATATCGCTTGCCGTTAACAACAAAACATAGAAGTAAATATTTCCTTTTCTGTTGACATATTATGCTGTATTATAAATGCGACACTTTTCTGAGGGTATAACATAATATTTCGTTTGTTTCGACTTTTTTTCCTCACAACCACTGCTCGTGATGGTGCAATGATAGGTCCTCTATTTGCTTTCCCTTCTAAAAAGTACTTATCTCTCGACTATGTAAAACATGATAGCGAGTAGCAGAGGTATGCTCCATCTTGAGTGGCAGCCAGAGGAAAAGTGACGGCAGTGACCTGAGTTGACAGGTGGAGCTTACGTACTTATCCCTGAATACACTCACCCTAGGTGCACTGACAACGTCGGAAAAATACTCTGCCCAGTGTTGTGATACATATATATATTATCATTGTTAATATGAGAAGTAAATGATACTTTCATATACCTACATGGCCTTAGTAGTGAAGTAAATGTATACGTATTAATTTAGATTAAATTAGCATCAGTAAATAGCTGATATGAGAGAGTGAGTGAAGTGTATTGGTCTGATTTGGCAACATTGCGGGAGGGAAAAACCTCCCAACAGCCAACGCCTCAGCGCTCAATATATTTTAATAAGACTATAGTCGTTATTGAGGACCCTAGGATAAATTCATATATTTTGTACATAATGAATTATGTATCTGATCATTAAGGAAATATGTTTATAATTTAAGTGTCTATAAGTTCATATATAATTCCCTATTTATTTTGGAGGTGTATAGAAATTATTTTTATTTTCATTTTAATGTGAAATGTAGAGTTCCAATATGCATGTACACAGTTGCTAATTTGTACATTAAAATTGTTTAGGTATCGTATTTTGGGAATATTTGAAATTAAATTTTATTTTTGTATGGGAGAATTTTATAGAAGTTGCTTTGTTAAGTAATGAACAGAGGGAGAATTCATGTATTTGTGGGGAAAATCGAGATAGTTTTTTTTTTTTGCTCACGAAGAAGGAATCGGAGTGTGAGTGATAGCGGGAGCAGGAAAGCATTGTCCCATATTCTTCTGGCTCCTTTCTGTAGGCTCAGTCGCGGCAAATAGTCCTTGACCAGGATAGCCGTGACCAACATAGCAGCGTCCGAAAACTCGAAACATTTATACCCATACTATTATCAGGCAGCTGACTGAAGCAATGAATCCACATGTTCACAGTTCGAAACAGTTGGCCGCACCTTTCCATCGCAGGCTGGTTAAGGACTATCTGCCGCGACTGTAGTACATGTGGGTAAGGTGTCTTCGTCAGAGTTGTGAGTATAAACCTTTGAAATTAATAGATTAACCATCAATATAATAACCAGAGAATAGGGAAGGAAGGTGCGATGTGTGTTGATAATACCAGTGTGCTTTGGAGTGATTATTTTTATTTTATTAGTGATATTCTTTCTTGGCTCCTTTCTGTAGGTCTGCGTGGACGCCATTTGTCGGTCCATCGCCACAAATACGATCTTGTAAACTGTGCATATCAATTTAAGTGTTGGTTAAAATACGATAATGGTCATTATTAATTATCAGAAAGGTGCAGGATAGTTTGAGATAAGAATTGTGGTAGTAAAGTAAGACAGTGTGTTGGTAATAACCCGAGATACGTTCGGTCGATTAGAAGATGGTCTCATTAATTAATCCCATGTTATCTCAGCCATCTGTTGTGAGGTCACGAAGTAGGTTATTGAGTCACTCACATGCGATGTGCTGCAGAGGTTAAACTATCCTGATAAATCCGATTTATTGTAATTATTGTGAAATATGCTATTCAATGGAGTCAGTACGTAGGACAGTTCTTTGTATGAAACACGTGTGACAACATTCTCTCTCGTTCATTTCTTTTTGTATAGTATTACCGAGGCAAAGTCAACCTAATGGTAATGGTGGGTAATTATTAGTTTTCTTTAATTTTGGAGAATTATAAAATATTTTAACTTCAACGGTATTTGTGGGATCAGGGCAGTATACAGTATTACAGCCGGAAATTGCCATTCGCGTCAAAATTTGCAGAAAAAAACTTTTTTTTCACGATTTTCATCGTAGCTTTGTCTTGGCTATTCACGGTGAACTGGAATAGCCGCCTAATTATTAAGGTTGAGAGTTTTCATACAGTCACAGAATGGGAGGGGTCGCACATGAAACAAAGGGACCTGACCCTAGACTAACCTGAGCTAACCTTACCTCCAACATTCTTTAAGTGGTTAACCAGACCCGCCTCTACAAAGTGGAACACAAATTAGTCCAGGGTAAACTGCTGCAAAATAACATTTGATAACAATTTATCACAATAGCTCATGTTTACTGTATATTGTTCGCCAGAGTTACGGAAATAAACCGAGTTTCAATTTAATTCCTTTCAAGTAGTCGTTTTGATCCAGCTATAATCTTTACATCAGTCCATCGTTCTGCTATACAGTATATTAAAGCAAAAAAATTCTAGTTGTGCAACTAATCCCCAATTTCTGTTGTAAACGGTCAGAACTCATTCATCTCGCCCTAACAATAGTGATATTACTCAGGGCTCTATCTTATCACCAACTCTCATTCTGCATTTTATTATATTCTTTTTACAATGTCAACATATATGCCAATGATTCCACCCTACATTATATTACATTACAGTGATGATGTAGTTACATAAATCCGTACAAAATAGAAATATCCTACATTTAGCAAATTTGTATGACAATAAGAATTCATTGTCAAAATATTAATATTTTAATCTTCCTTCCAGAAGAGCACACGTTGGTGGACGGCAATACGTTGAGCTGTCGGTCGCCAAATACTTTACCAGGATTGATGGAACTTCACCGATATATATTGGTAGGGAAGACATTATATCATCTACCGCGGCCTGGCCAATACCTCACGACGCTCCCTATAAGCCTGTCTTTGACAAAACTATAATGGCCATAACTGAGGTGAGTTGTAAGAAGACTGTCAAAATGATCATGCTAAAAGAGTAGGAAATTACTGTATCAATCGTTTCCTGTGGCACCCAAGGGGATGCATAGGGCCTCGATGAACTCACGCCACCACCATCTATCTTGCACTAATTCCTCCATGTCACTCCAACATTCCACACCAGCCTCTCGCCTCATTGTGCGCACCCACGTTTCACTTGACCTACCTCTTCCTCTTCTTCCTCTCATTTGCCAGCCTGGTGTTCCCCTCACAATCTCTCCCTCCTTTCTGTAGACGTGCCCTAGCCATTTTCATCGTGACAATCTAATATAGTCATCTATTGGTTGTACCTCTGTCATTTCTCTAAGTCTTTCATTAGAAACACTATGCCACCACTTTACTCCTAAAATCCTTCGTAGGACTTTGTTTTCAAATACAAGAAATTTCTTATCCGTTGTCACCGTACTATACCATGATTCATGTCCATAGACTAAAATAGGTCTGACCATGGTTTTTTAAATTTTGATTTTGGTATGGATCGAAAAATTATTACTATTCCAAATCGCTTTCAACATTCCCATTGCTTGATTTGCCTTCTTTAATCTTTCTTCAAACTCTTCCCTTAAAGAACCATTGCTAGACAAAACAGTACCAAGATAGTTGAACCTTTCCACTTGCTCCACGACCTTTCCCTCAACCAAGCAATCTCCCGCATTTACAATATTCATATTCATAATTTTAGTCTTAGAACAATTTATTTCCAATCCAACTTTCTTTCCCTCTCTCACTAAGCAATCCAATACTCTCTGTGTCTCATCTACACCCTCATTTATAAGCACAATGTCATCTGCGTAATCCAGATCCACCAGCTTACGCTCGTCCTTCCATACAATCCCAGCGTTTGTTTCCTCGGCTACTTTCCTCATCACATAGTCTATAACCATAATAAACAATAAGGGAGACAAGATTCCACCTTGAATTACACCAGACTTGACTTCAAAGGCATCACTCAAAGACCCACCAACCACTCTGGTACTCCGTAATGCCTCAAGACTTTCTTCATCATCCCTCTAGAGACACTATCAAAAGCCTTTTGAAAATCAACAAAACACAAACTCAAATTATCCTTCATCTCATTTGCCTGTTGCATCAAGTGCCTAACGACAAAAATCTGGTCACTGCAACCACGTCCTTTCGTAAACCCTGATTGTTCTTCCCGCAGGAGACCACGTATCACAGGTTCCATTCTATTTAGCAAGACTCTACAAAAGACTTTCAAGGCTATCGGTGACAAAGTGATGCCCCTCCAATTGCCACAATCCCTTAGATCCCCTTTCTTAGGAATCTTAACTATTACACCGTTTTTCCACTCAGATGGTAACATTTCACTATCTTTAATTTTATTAAACAGTTTTGCAAACACTGAAGGCAACTCATCTTCATTTACTTTAAGCATTTCTGGAAAAACTTCATCCTCCCCTGGTGCTTTGTAATTTTTTAGCTGTTTTATTGTTTTTTTAACTTCCCTCATAGTAATCTCTCCACTCTCTATATCTAGATCTCTCTCTGCTGCTGGTACATCTTCTGCCGGGGGAATCGGCCTATTTAAAACTGTTTCAAAATGTTCTGTCCACCTATTTTTTATGGCACTGTCCTTAGTGAGTAAATTACCGTGTTGATCTTTAACTGGAATCTCTTTGCGCTTATTAACACAACCGTTTAATTCTTTGATTGACTTGTACGCAATCCCCTGACTCTGCCCATCATTCTTGTTAATCAGAATCTCAGCTTCTGAAACCTTCTCCTTTATTTGTCTTCTTTTATCTCTTCTTGCCAGACGTCTGACCTTAGAGTGCAGACTCCAGTATTCTGCCCATGCCAGCTCAACCTCATAATCATCAGCTCCTCCAGCTTCGCTTCTCAATTTCGTCTCCTTTCTTTTTTCAATCACTTCCCATGTTTCCTCAGACATCCACTTCTTTCGTCTAGCTCTACGTCTTCTCCTGATCGTGCAATCCGCTGCTTCCTTAAGAGCACCTTTCACATCTCTCCACATATCTTCAACACTTCTCTCATCTTCTTCCGATGCCTCTAAAACTAAGAACCTATTCCGACATTCCAACCTAAAGGCCTCCTTTTCTTCTCCTTCCCTCCTAAGTAAATCAATGTCGTACACACCTGATCTTGCTTTCTCTCCCGTCTGATTTTTAAGTTTAAATCTTAGCTTCGCCATTACAAGTTGATGATCGCTTCCAACATCGGCACCTCTTCTCACACGGACATCAAGCAAGGAACTCTTGTGCTTCCTACTGATGGCAACATGGTCGATTTGATTTTTATACTTCCCGCACGGCGACACCCATGATGTCTCATGTATGTTTGGATATTGAAAAACAGTGCCTCCAATGGCTAATTCATTTGCCAAACAAAAACTTGCAAATCTAACTCCATTTTCACTCATTCTATTTCCAACACCCATCCTACCCATGCACTCCTCAAATCCATCATTCGAATCTCCCAACACTGCATTGAAGTCACCAACACATAATAGTATGTCCTGCTTAGCGACTCTGCCTACCACATCTTGCAACCTTTCATAGAATTCATGTTTGTGGGTGCATAACAAACAAAAATACTTATATTACCGTGACTAGATTTAAATCTCGCATAAAGCAGCCGCTCATCAATAGGTTCCATTCTGTCAAAGCATTACCAGCACTTCTTCCCATCAACAGACCAACTCATTGATAATGTATTCCATCTTCTCTTCCAGAAACCAACAGAGTCATACCACCTTCCAAACTCAACTTGTCTACTCCAACCAACCTAGTCTCTGTTACTGCACACATATCGAGCCCATAATTTTTAAACACAGTTACCAGCTCTTCAATTCTACCATCCTGATTTAAAGTTCTCACATTCCAGTTGCCTATCTTGATTGTGCCCTTTGCAGACACAAATGTATTCGACATACGAGACCGTGTGATTCTTCGCACCCCTTGCCTACTTAAAGGCTGCACGGGACTAGGGGCCATTGGTAAATTGTGTGAATTCATCTTGGTTTCTTAGGCTATATAAAAGAACGTCTCGCCACAACGTTGCAGTTGACAGTAGGCAGCTAACTCGCCTATTTGCCCGCACCCGCCAAACCCAGCTATGCTAGAGTAGAGCGCGTGCCGGCTGCACTCTTTAACCATTTCACTCTTAAATAGTTCATCTGCCCAAAGAGTGCATCCACCCCCCTGCCTCCAGGGGTTTTGATCTGTGTAGGTAGAGGGTGATAAAATCTTTACTAGCCATACAAAAGTATAGGCCACACTCACCACACTCACTGTATACTGTACGAAATATTTACGTCAGTAATAAAAATGTTATGTACGGAATTCTATGTACGGTTCATTGATCGGTTCCTAATATTGACAAAACAATTCATGCTTGTTCTATAGCCTAGAAGGTATATTGAACGGAGAAATATATAATTTTGTATGCCTGTAGCTTAACATGCAAACAACAGTCCTGCAAGCGAAATAAGATGGCTTTTTTTTTTACAGTGCAAAGCTTCAAAGAAATCATAAAATTTAAAAGTGTAATAAAGCCCTCTGTCGAGTTTGAGCTTTTCAGAAGCTCACCATAAATTTCTTAATTTATGAAATTATATGTGCGTCTGTCTCTCTCCATAGTAAAATGAAGATTGTACATACACTGTGTGTGTGTGTGTGTACCTTCCATGGTGGTGGCCAAAGGAGAAATAACCTGACTGACCTCATTAAATTACTGACCTCGCAATCAGCGTGTATACAGTACAACACTGTATGGAAACTCTGCCACATGGTGTGGTATTTGATAGAGTAATGTGGGTTGGAACATGGAGGTAGAATATTCTACTTCCATGGGTTGGAAAGCTTGATGTGGCAGTGCTGCTTGGGGGGAGATCCCCGCCTGCCGCCCCACCTTAATTAAACGCCAATATACATGTGGTTGACTATAGGTATACTGATACAAAAAATGGGGTTAGACATAAAAATTGATTGTCATGCACCCCAATTACCTGTTTAGCATGAATAATGAAGGAATCACTGGCATTTTTAGGATTTGGTAGCAAACTTTGGTGACTTCTTAAAATTTAGACGTTTTTTTTTTTTTTTTTAATGATCAAACTGTGGTAGACTTTAGATATGTTACTAAGCACACTTGATACTATAATAAACAGTAGGGAAAACTTTTGTAGGAATTTCTTTAGGGTCAACCCATATTTTTAGCCAACTACAGATTGTGCATTGAAAAAATACCTCCTAGAAATGAGTCTATGCTACCCAGTATCCGTTTTCTGTGCTACTTTTAAATTTTCTAGCTCCTCTTACATAACTATATAATTTTACGATACTTCACATCATTTGCTACATGCTCTAAATCAGTTATCTTAAATCTCATACAGCTTATACACTTCTTCTCAGTAGACATACAATCCCTGGTGTTATGGTTACTTTACACGGATTGGATTGAGACAGTAAGGAAGCTCCTTATGCATCTACCCGGATGAACTGACTCTAGAATACACGGTACAGTTTATTGGTAATATACAAAAGTGCAGTACATGTCATATGGGGAAGGCCAGCCTGCCGTGTAGCCTTGTGGAGAGTCGGTAGTTGCAGTGTCGCTTGTGTAGTAGTGTAGAACAGAGACACGACGTGTGGTCGGAGTGGGAACATGTGTGTTGCAGGTGTGAGACGACGGCAGGAGTAGGGCACGTCCTTCCATTTCAGTCGCTTGCTGGATAGTCTGCTGTACAAGCGCAGGTCCGCTCCTTTTATCTTCTTGTTTCAGGTTCCCGTATGTAGCGTCACCCACGTGATCATGCCATCCCCTGACCTACTGCACCCACCTCGATTCAAACCTGGAGAAAGCAGGAGGCTGGTGGCTGGACTCTCAAGAGTCTGTTAAGCTGAGTCAGGGGACGGGATTAACCAAACCGCCAGACTGTGGCTTGTTTGGGACGGGGAGAGTACAAAGGAACAGGGAGCAGCGTACCAGCACATGGAATATATAGAGGAATATGGAATGGTGGGTATGGTGGCACTACATTACCCCCCCTCCCCGCAACAGAATGAATTTATTAGGGGAGAGGGAAAGGCCCAATACATACAAAGTAACAAATAACATAGCAAACAAAAAACTATATATATATATATATATCTAAACGTGATAACACCTAAAATATAACGAATAAATGTTGTACAGATGTGTACTGGTAATGTGTGGAGTGTGAGGTGGTGGGTTAGCTGCAAGTGAGTGTGATTAGTATTAGGGACTGTGTGTGTGCTGGAGAGTGTAGTGTGGATGTATGTCTGTGTTGTACAGGGCGGCAACATATTTTCTCGGGCGCCGTATTGTGTGCCCCGAGCGGGAGGTGAAGCCATCAGTGACCATCACAGGTTCGTCGTCTTGCCGCTCCTGACGTGGTGTAGCAGGGCGAGGTGAGGGAGTGCACCGTCGAGGAGGAATGGCGGGACGAGGATGATGGGTGGTAATTCCTGTGGAGGACTAGAAGGGATTACGGTTATCGAGTCATGGTCGGGTAACAGGTCATCAGGCCTAGGAATGGGGGTAGACAGGTGAGGGTCAGGGAGAGGTAGGGGAGTGGGGTGTGGCGCGAGGTGGGGTGGGGGTGGGAGGTTGGTGTCAGGTAGGTCTGGGGTGTGGCCGGTGGGGTAACAAGGGAAGGTCAGGAGAGGGTGGCGGTGAGGAATCTGAAGAGGTAGTGGGAGGAGGTGGTGGGATATGAGGTGGGGAATGGATAGGTGATGGTGTGCATGCGGGTTGAGGTGAGTGATTATGAGGGGTAGTAGGTGGAAGGTGAGTAGGTGATGGGGGAATGGGTATGGTGGTGTGGGGTTGCGAGTTGGTGCTCGTTGAAGTAGATGGTTGAGGTTGATGGGGGTGGGAGTAGTGTGTATGTGTGGTATGGTGTGGCGAGGTGTTTGGTGGTGAGTGGTATGTACGCGTATTTGTTGGCATGTGAGCGGTTGGTAGGTGGGTGAGGATGTCGGTGGTGAGTGAGGTTGGTGGGTGAGGCTGGTGGAGGGGTGGTTGGTGTGTGTGTATAGTATGATGCGGTGGAGTGGGTGGAGATGCATAGTGTGTTCGTGTGAGTGGCACTGTGCGAAGTGTAGGTTGGAGTGGTAGTCGTTGTTGTGTGTGAGGCAAGTGGTGTGTAAGAGGCGAGGTGTGCACTGGTTTCTCCCGTTCCCAGGAATTGACGTAAGGCTTGTCGTGTATGCTTAGAGTGACAGTTGCGTCCGTCCTGGCGAGCACGGGGTGAGGGCCGGTGTTCAGCTGCTGGAGTGGTGTGCGGTGTGAGTCCATCCTGAATAGCAGCGAGGATGTGGTGTGCAGGCCGGGTGGTGTGTAGGTAGACCTGGTATGTTACCTATGTTCGCTACCACGAACGGCCATACTACGTACTTGTCCTTCAATAGTGTGATGCCCTTACTCCTGGTTCCGTAGGTGGCGATAGGAGAACGGTTTGCAGCGAGGAGATCGTAAGCGGTAGACGCCTGTCTCTTGCAGTCCTTCTCCAGAGGGGGAACTATGCTCACTTCGGAGCCCGAGTCGATAAGGAAAGTGTCCCCTGACTCAAGGTCCTCTACCCATAGCAGTGTGCGAGCGTGATTGTGTGGGGTCACACATGAACCCGCAGGATGCGGAGGTGGAGTCTGGGGGCATGAGAGGGGGAACATGTGTATGTACATGGGACGATGTACAGTGAGCTGGGTCCGTGCATGGTTGAGGTCGTGGCGTAGTAGTGTGGGTGGCTCGGGCGTGTTGATCGACTTGTAGTAGCATAGAGTGTGAGGAACGTACAGCGGCAGCGTAGGAGTGACATAGAGGTGCAAGCAGAGAGGCGTCCTGAGGGTTCGTGTGCTTGTTCGTTGCCTCGAGGGTATGGTAATCGTGGTTCTTGTATCGTTGCGTCGTGGGTACGCATGTTGCAGGCCCGGTGGGTGGGCTACGATGTGTGGTGGTGACTTATTGGGCATGTTCTTGCCACCGCCTTACTCGTTTCCCTGGTAGCCACGGGGTTGCTGGCGAGTGTCAGGGGACGCCCACTGGCAAGGTGGGTGGCAATTACACGCGCCATTACCGAAGCGTTGGTGGTAGAAACACAGTTGTGTGAGTGGAGTGGTGTTATTGTGTTGATGGGGTGAAGGATTAAAATGTGGAGGTAGTGTTGTGCTGTGTGAGTTAGTGTATTGAAGCAACGGAGTGAGAATGCGTGGAGGTGCGGTGACATGTTGGTAAAGATAAGGGTGGTTGTGTTGGTGGTGTGTGTTACGGAATGGAGTACTGGGGTGTACATAAGTGTTAGGGAGATGGAGTTGCGTAGTTGGTTGGTGGGGCTGAGTCGATATGTGTGTGTGAAGTTGGTGATGTGGGTATGAGTGTGGAATAGGCATGTGATGCTGGGGGAGGTTGGAAATGGGGTGAGAATGTTGAGATGGGGGTGGTGTGTTATGTATATGAGGTTGAATGGGCATGGGGTGTGTGGAGGTGGATTTATGTGCTTGATGGGTAAGGTATGAGAAGTGTTGGAAGTGAGGAGAGGAAGCGGGTGGAGCGTGATGTGTAGAGGGTGTTGAAGATGGTGGCGTAGTGGTGGTCGTGTTGACGTGGTGTAGTTGTGGTGGGTTGGCCTCAGAATATACGTTCATTATAGCGTCTGCATGTTTAACATATTTGTTTACTAGCTGCTCCGCCGCCCTTCGGGCGGCTAGGAGCTGCTAGCTCCTGCGGAGGGCTGGCGGCCTGCGGCTGCCCTTCCACCGCCCTTCGGGTGGATTGGAGCAGCTAGCTCCGGCGGAGGGCAGTGGCGCTTGGCGCCTGTCCACCGCCCTACGGGCGGTCAATAGCCGCTAGTTTCTGCAAAGGGCTGGCGACCTGCGGCCGCCATTTGATAGCTCAGTGGAAGTTATGCAAGAAGTGAAAAGAAGTACGCCATCAGCCATAATATTAGCACAAATAAATCTTATGTAATTCTAAAGCAACAAAACAATCACTTATTGAGTGTTGCAATAGTTTTCTTGAATATTTTCAACAATTTTATATTTCTGTAAATAAATCATGTATGCAGTTGTAGAGCATCTGAGACCCCGGCGTAGTGGTTAGAGC
Organism: Petrolisthes cinctipes; assembly: GCA_033782935.1. Classification (NCBI taxonomy): domain Eukaryota; kingdom Metazoa; phylum Arthropoda; class Malacostraca; order Decapoda; family Porcellanidae; genus Petrolisthes; species Petrolisthes cinctipes. The sequence goes on along the minus strand of JAWQEG010000831.1, from coordinate 1,551,519 downwards.
GCCGGGTTTCCAAGCCGAAGGTCCGAGGTTCGAAAGCCGTAAACGCCATTGGTTTTCCGATATGGTGTGGGTGCCATATAGCCTGAATGCAGCTGGTGCGCACCGAAAATCAACAATCACCATCATCATCATGAGCGGTACAGCTCAATATATGTTTCATTGCATTAAATGAATTAGTATTCGAGCTAGTTAGCAGAAAATACCAGAATTGGGCCGTTTTTGAGCCGAAAAAGACGTTATAAAAAATTTGGAAGTCAGTGTTTTAACTATTTGATCAGTGGAGGACATTCCCACCAAGTTTCAGCTCAATCTGCCCACCCATTTGGCCTTGGGTTTGAATCTGTGCAAATAAAAAATACAGTACGAATAAAATGCAATAGCAAAAGACTTATAAGGCTGCACAAATAACCAATATCCCGCAAAGCAGAGGTACTGGAGCAGGAATGAAGACCTCAAGAAAATATGTTACAAAAATATTCTACCAATATGGTACAAATCAATCATAAAAAATGCATACTGGAGCAGGAATGAAGACCTCAAGAAAATATGTTACAAAAATATTCTACCAATATGGTACAAATCAATCATAAAAATGCATAAAAATTAATAATAAGTAAAATAAATCGTGAACGACAATATAAATACTGAGATAACGCATAAACAATTCGAATAATATCCGTGCTGTAGCCTAAAATATTTTTATTAGCTTCAGACAGTATTTTGCTTCTCAGTATTTTTATATTAACTACCCACTTCATTGGTAACACTGGTTAGGTTGGGCCTTCAGTGAGTGGCGAGAGAGGGGAATGGTTAACTCGTCATACGCTCGCTCACGTTTTCTCATTTTTAGGGAGGTTTTAGGGGTAACTACTTTATTACTCATGGCGCTGCTGTACGCAAACCAGTGGACCTAGGAAACTTTAGTTTACAGATTCCGGTGTGTAAAAATTTACCTAAATGAAACTTTCAACATCACGCTGTTTTTGCGGTTCATGCGGGAAGGCTGAAATGTGGTATGGTGATTCCGTAGATTTTTTCCCCTATATTTTATTATTATTTCGCTTCCACGTTTCGTTATATGTGGTTTCGTTGTATGACCCCCCCTAAACCTGAAGGGGATCAAGAATCACCTACATGCAAATTTTGAGGACACAAAGTTAGACGGTGTGGGCGTGCATCGCGGACACACACACACACACACACACACACACACACACACAGACAGAATCTTGGCTTTATGTATATAGATGGGAAGATCAAGGTGGGCCTGGAGGTGGAGTTGCACTGTCGCAGGGAACAGCTTGGAGTGGCGTGATAGTGATATGGATAGCATCGAATACGTCCTCTGGGAGTACCCGGAGGACTACAGAGTTTCCATGTGACGGAACCAAGAGTGTACGTTAAGTGAGAAAGGTGGGACGTAAGGTGATTTTGAGGTGGCATTATGTAACGAGGAAGTAGTGGGTGTTGAAGTGGAAGAATGTTGTGGGGGTGAATGAACGGCAGCATTAAGTGATGGGGGGAATGCTACTGTTTGTGAGGCTAGAGTGGTGTCCATGGTGTAATAATGTGAAAACTATGGGAAAGGTAGGGGTATGAGAGTGTAGTAATAATAATATACTAGTGGTGGTGAGTAGTGTTGGCCGGGTATGGGTGCAGGTGTGTGTGTGGGATACATGAACTAGGTGGCGCAGGGATTTATATAAAACTACATACAAAAGGGTAAGGAAGAAAATGGGGAGAAGTAGCACTTGGAGGGGGGATCACAGAGAAAAAAGTGGTGGAAATGGCATATGCAGTACTTAGCTTACAGATTGATGTGCATCCTTAAGAGTATGCATTGACGTGGCGTAGGTGGCGTAGTTGATTGCAGCGTCGTAGGGCGTTCGTGGCGATGCACATGGTGTTTGCTTATGGACGTGCACGTGGTTGGAGTTGAGCATGTGCGTGGTGGAAGTGAGACGATCGGGCAGCGATGCACGTAGTGTTGTGATGCTGTGCACGTTGGTGGAGTGGAGCACGTGGGTACGTAGAGGAGCGATGTCGGGCAGCGATGCACGTAGAGTAACGTTCAGGGATGTGTACGTGGCTGGAGTGTAGCACGTGGAGGGACGAGTAACGGGGAGCGATGCACGTAATGTAGAGGAGAAGGCGAATAGGTACCCCTTGAGAAAGTAATGTGTGTGTGTGTAATGGGTGAAGGGAGGGCGTGAAAATATGTAGGAAGGAGGTATTCTTGTTGTGCGGGAGAGAACAGGGGTCTAAGAGGCAGGAAATTATAGCAGGGTGGTAGAATGGACTTGTAGGTAACGTAGCGAAACAGCGGACAGGAATAGAAAAAGGAGGGAGTAAGGAGACACAGAACAGGAAAGTAAAGTAATGGGGGCAAAATAACGTTATGTAAAAATGGGTGGAATAGAGCACTGGGGAATGTGGACACAATACGAATACAAGCTAATACACAGGGATAAGGAAGTGTAAATGAACGGGGTACCTTAGGAGTGAAGCGAAGAGGTCGTCGTAGGTGAAGTGGTGAAGTGTTGATTGGAGCATAGTTGTGGGGTCGCTGGAACGTCGGTGTTGGCGTGTTGCAGAGGTTGAAGTGCAAGTAGCGTAGTGGAACTTGCGTACGTTGTATGTATTACCTTGTACCACGTAACAGAGTTGAAAAGCCGGGGTCACCAATTGAGACAGTAAGGAAGCTCCTTATGCATCTACCCGGGTGAACAAACTCTAAAATACACAGTACAGTTTATTGGTAATATGCAAAAGTGCAGTATATATGATATGGGAAAGGCCAGCCTGCCGTGTAGCGTCGGGGAGAGTCGGTAGGTGCAGTGTCGCTTGTGTAGTAGTGTAGAGCAGAGATACGATGTGTGGTCAGAGTGGGAACACGTGTGTTGCAGGTGTGAGACGACGGCAGGTCCTTCCACTTTGGTAGCTCGCTGGACAGTCTGCCATACAAGCGCCGCTCCGTTCCTTTTATCTCCTTTCTTCAGGTTCCTGTATGTAGCATCACCCACGTGATCACGCTATTACCTGACCTGCTGCACCCACCTCGATTCATACCTGGAGAAAGCGGGAGGCTGGTAGCTGGACTCCCAAGACTCTGTTAAGCTGAGTCAGGTGACGGGATTAACCAAACCGCCAGACTGTGGCTTGTCTGGGACCGGGAGAGTACAAAGGAACAGTAAGCGGCGTACCAGCACATGGAATATATAGAGGAATATGGAGTGATGCATATGGCGCCACTACAGGATCTTCACCTTTTGCTTTGGCTGAACATTTCTGTGCGATATGTCCAAACCTTTGGCAATGATAACATACCGTCACCATATACCTATCCCTCACAGAATAAACACCCCATTCCAATATGACTTCATCACGATTCTAACGATTTAGCTCCCTTATCTCTGGGTCACACCTAATATTATAATGCTTGGTACCATCTGAAGCAGGCTTGTTGAAAAGTAGCTCCATTTTTTACTTTACGTCAGTGACTCCCTGTAAGTAGTCATTCCGATCAACCAGCTTCTCAATAATCTTGTCTCCAGATTCTTCCTCCTTCTTTGCACTACAAATAATTATCTTGGGCTTTAGCTTCCTGACAATATTTTTTGCGTCAAATCATAGACAGTCACAAGTTATTGTGCTGCTTCATCCATCTTCTTTTCATCCTCAAAATTCATCACGATGTCATCCTTCTGAGTGAATCTTGTGTTAACTATTTGTGTACCATCCAAAGCCTGAGCAACTTCTTTCTTTTTGTCTACAACCTTCATTTTATCATCAGTTAACTTTACAACCAGTAGATTTTTGTTCTCACTTTTCTTCTTCACTACAGTGGCCCAGGTCTGAGTCAGGTCTGACTCAGCGCTGTTCACATCACCAACTCGACCCAAAACGGTCACAACATCTTCCATCTTCCCATCCACAAGTTTCTTTATTTGGTCTTGTGTATCCTTCACCATATCCATATCCTTCACTATATCCATATCCTTCACCATATCCTTCACTAATATCCTTTTCAACTCTTTTCAGACCATTATAGCTCATGTCACATGACCAGTTAATCAACTTATTATCAGCCTTCACACATTGGAGGTGAAACACATATCAAATGTTCCCAACGAGTACACATTTCACAACCAATCCATTTATTCACCCCACCGGTTATATCACCACGATGATAATGTCCTCCTTGGACATCATGGCTGCAGAGTCACCTTTTGTTGGGTCTCGGCCAATGTGGGAATGAGCAAGCTGATGTCCTGGCTACAGTGCTCGGCTTCCTGCCCGGCGTCATCCAGTACCAGCTATTGACCTTCGACCTTACATTGACGCTGACGTTCGTTCCTGCTGGCAGGACAGATGGACCGCCATCGGGTGGGTCTAAAAAGCTTCGCGGCATCCGCTAGCGCCTGGGCTTGTGGAGCTACAGTGGCCTGTTTCACCGGTATGAGACAGATATTGCTCAGCTCTGTATTTGCCACTCACGCTTGACCCCTGTATTTCTAATGGAGAGGGTTCCCCTCCCTACTGTATTGATTGACTTGTCCCCTTGACTGTGTGGCACCTTCTCATGGAGTATCCAAGGCTTGGGGATCTTCGTCGTTGGTACTGTTATGGTGTGACATATCTTCACTATGTCACATCGTCATTTTGTTTTAGTAGAGAGAAGTGTCAACATCTTCACTGTTTGTTAGAAGATGTCACTATATATTATTGTATCTAGTTGTTATTATTATATCCCAAGAGTAGTTCCAGGATGTCTTTATAATATATGTAACTTATGATGATATTGTAGAATAAGGGGGATAAGATAAGGAGAATAAGATTTGGGACAAGATAAAAAGATAATAAAGCTTAAGACTTTAAAGCTTTGGGTTTGATTTGCTCCTCTTCCTGTTGATAACTAATCTGATTACGTGCCTCAGTCTACCCGGGACTGGGGACGTAACAGAATTTGGGGGCCTGTCCGGGATCTCGAGTTGAAGATTTCTCGGGAAAGAAAGATTTTAAGAAGAGGAAATTTCTCAAGAAGAATTTTTGAGAATCTGCCAAAAAGTATATTGGCAAAGGATATGGATCGAGTATTACTCATTTGCTGGAGGATTTAAAAAATCCCGGACCAATGGACGAATAGCTGAACTCCAGAGTGGACACAATTTTGCGAAAACTGCGCATAGCCGGGACCTAGCTTAGTAGCCAACGCAGTGATAATGCTGAAGAAGAAACTGCTGAAAATGCTGAAGAAGAAACTGCTGAAAACACAGAAGAAGAAACTGCTGAAAACAACACTGAGGAAGAAACCACTGAAAATACTGAGGAAGAAACCACTGAAAACGATGTGTAGGGAAGTGAGGAAGAATCAGAAGAATCCAATATGGAGGAAGAGTGTGAGGAAGACAGCAATAACGAGGAAGAAAGCTATTTGGAAGACGATTCCATGGAAAGTGAAGGAGATTGCAATGTTGAGGACGAGGAACAAGTCGAAGAAATGCAGGCAGAGCAGAGCGAATGTAAAAATGAGGGAGAAAGTGATGCCGAGGAGGATGACTCCTTAGAAGAGGAGTTGGCAAAGGAGATGGAGGAGAAGGATGAGGAGAAGAGCAATGAAAAGGAGGAAGATGGCCACCAGGACAGTGAAGGGAATGACAACAGCGAGGAAAAGAAAAAGGACGTGCACCTCTGGTAAATGTGGACGCCTGTGATGGACACAAGGTGGTTGTCACGGTACCCAACCTCGGCAAGATGAATTGGTTGGATAAGTGGTCCATGAAAAAGAACTCCAAGAAACCAATTCACAAGAAGACAAGGAAATCAGCTCATCACGTGTCAAGGAGTGCCAACAAAGCCACAGACATAAACGTTGAGCCCGAAATCGAAGAACAGCTAGGCAAACTAAACCACCAGTTGGTTGTGCTTCACCGCAAGTTATGGAAAACTGAACCCAAAATAATGTGCAACCCCCAATACAAGGAAACATTCCAGCTCATCTGTAAACTATTGAGGGACTGCAGCAGGCTCGAGAAGTGCTTGATGGATGAAGATGGTAGTGACGAAGAGGAAGATGGGTTTCTAGACTTTGAAACAGTGGATAGTGTGGAAGAGAGTGAAGATGATGGAGAGTTAGTCCACGATATTCGAAAAAAAGAGGACTATGTACTTGAAGGTGGTCTTGGGTACTACAACAAGCCTGAAATACTGAAGAATTGCCAGGAATATGAAGGTGTAAGTGATGAGCTTCCTGACGAGTTTAGTGATTCTCCATCTCCCGTGCACAAGAAAAAGAGACGTGTTATGGTTGAAGGGGTGTCCGGAATCTATGTCGCTGGGACTCTATGTCGCGGACCCGGCGTCGACATGTACTCATTCGATTTAGAGACCGGGCGACACAGAGTCCGCGTCGTTAGTTCCTTTGTGAACGTTAGGTTAGGTTAGGTTGGGTTGGGTTGGGTTGGGTTGGGTTGGGTTGGGTTAGGAACGAACGACGCGGACTCTGTGTCGCCCGGTCTCTAAATCGAATGAGTACATGTCGACGCCGGGTCCGCGACATAGAGTCCCGGCGACGTTCAGTCCTAGAACCGGTTGAAGGTGATGCTGAAGAAGAAGATGACGAAGAGAAAGAAGATTATGATGAAGAAAGTGAGGAAGATTATGAGGAGAAAAATGAAGATGATGAAGATTATGAATATTATGAAGATGATGATGATGATGATGATGATAATGATGGTGATGATGAAGATGATGACGAATTCTGGAACAAACAAATAGCATAGAAGTTATAAATAGTAAGTAAAATATAATGAATGTTTTAAACGTCACAATGTTCCTAGAATATAACATATCAAAATCAGGTCTCATAAATTTCCATAGGTTGGTCCCACCAAGTTAATCATTGTGATGACAATGGCTTTATTTTCTGCCGATTATAACACATATCTTCAATTTACGAGCATTGGGAAGACTGGTAGTAATGTCATGACTGTTGATATTTTACGATGAAATTGGAAAATTGCTCCGACCGAGGTAATATATATTTATCATTACATATTGAACTTTCACATTCTTCAGTTTTGACATTACTAAGTGGTTATAGACGGATTGAGCGAGGATGCCAACAAAATTAATAAATTTAAAGCTAAATTCGCGAATACCTTGGAAGTCATCTCTCTCTCTCTCTCTCTCTCTCTCTCTCTCTCTCTCTCTCTCTCTTCACACACATTAATTAATTGGCGTGCACAGTTGTGGTTACAAGCATCATATCGTCATGGCCTAAACTCAATTAATATTAATTAAATAAGTCGTCTTTCGTAAATAGGGTATTGTAAGTCACATAATATAAGGTGCAAGCCAATCTGTATCAAAGTGAAATATCAGAATATTTACATACTAGCTGAGGTACCGGGCGTTGCTCGGGAAAGATGCACTCTGGAGTTTAGAAATAGTCAATATTAACTTTATAATATGCGAAAGCATTTCAGTCTTGTTGCGTTAGTTAAAAATATTCTGCGATCTCAGGCCGCTTGCCAGTTGCCATATGTACAGCCATGGCTGATAGTGCTGGACCAGGGGCCAAGGAGTGTTGGAGAGCAACTGAACAGAGTTCGAAAAAGTGAATCTTCTAAACCTCTCTCAACGTTGAGAATGGGTTGGAAAATTCACTTGTTGAACTCTGTTTAGTTGCTTTCCAACATTTCTTGGATCCTGGTCCAGCACTATCAGCCATGGCTCTACAGCCACGAAACAAAGTTTTGCCACCCCTTGGCTGGCAGGAAAGTGAAGACAATGTTAAATATATGCTGAACGATCGGACAAACTGGTGTATCGGTTGGTAACGAGACAGGGTGAGGTTCATTTTCCATGACTTCCGGTTTGTGGTTTGTGAAAATGAACCTCACACTGTTTCGTTACCAACTCGATACCCCAGTTTGTCCGTTCGTTCAGCATATCTTTAACACTGTCTTCGCCTTCCTGCCAGCCAAGGGGGTAACGAAACTTTGGTTCGGGACTGTACATAAAGACGATACAGTACAGTGCCGGACTATGTTCTGTCCCGCAGCCAGCCACATTGCATCAATATTCTGAACCACTTCAGGCTCGGACAACGAAACACCAGATTGATTTTCGGATTCAGATCAAGAGACGGCCCACGGTGATGAAGGAATGGTGAAATCCCTACATAAGAAATTAGGTGAAGTGATTTACGCTGAGGGAGGCTGGACCATACATTGGCGGAATCTTAATAATGTCATGATTATTATATTGTTAATTACCTGATGCTGTCATTTACCTTTATTGTTATTATAACTCAATGAAGAGTAGGTGTTTCTATTTCAAATATTTACTAAGGTATATACCTCATGATTTATATTTAGTCATGTGTAATGAATGAGAGAATAATTCTATGGGAATAATTCTATAAACATAGGTAGTAATAAATAATGTATAGGTCAACCGTTTTATGTTTTCACTAATTTGAAACTAAAATTTTAAGCTGGTTTGTTCAAATAATATCATAATGTATCGAAGGTAGAAAATGTATAACAACATTAAGCCAAAGAAGAAAACCGAAAAAAGCTTTATGCATTTATCCATTAGGCTCAATGTATTGTGTCTTTGCAACAGCTCGTTTTTCTTAATAGATGTTTCACAATTCAACTGATCAAACCATCTTGGAGTTCCCTGGCATCTGGCATCCCTGTGTTCACACATTCCTTCATCACCGTGGGCCGTCTCTTGATCTGAATCCGAAGATCAATCTGTTGTTTTGTTTTCAGAGCCTGAAGTGGTTCAGAATGTGGGTGCACTGTGGCTGGCTGCGGGACAGAACATTAGTCTGGCACTGTGCATATGTCTTTTCAGCTTGAAGGCCCAAGACTGACTAAATTTCCAAATAGCCTTTTAGCCTTTTTCAGCTCTTAACGGAAAATTTCCATTCGAGCTGTACAGCCATGGATGATAGCGTTGGACCAGGGTCCAAGGAGTGTTGGAGAGCAACTGAACAGATTTCGAAAAAGTGAGTCTTCTAAACTTCTCTCAACGTTGAGAATGGTTTGGTAAATTCACTCCTTGGACCCTGGTCCAGCGCTATCAGCCATGGCTGTACAATTGGCGTGCATTTTTAGTGGTTCGAATGGAAAAAATCAGTTCGAGCTTCAGTTCGAGTGGTACGTACATTTGGCCTGCGATTTTAGCAGCTCGAATGAAAAATTTCCGTTCGAGCGTTTCTTTATGGTTTTAACCGATAAATAGAATATTTGACATTTTAACGTAATTTTTACGTCAAGTTTCGTCACGTTACATCATAAAAACCTTTGCCGTGGTGCTGATTCAGCATATATATTTTTAGGAGTGAAACTGGGTTTTTTTAACGGATTTATAGTGAATTACGTAATTTTTACGTCGGGTTACGTCATGTTACATCAGAGTCTCGCTCCAGCATTGCTGGAGTGTGGACGTTCTTGTGGCGCTCTGCCTGTATTCTTATTTGTGTTGTTGTTTGAGTTGTTTTTGCTTTCTTGTTTGTGTCTTGTTGTTTGCATTCTTTGTGAGTTCTTGTTTGTGTGTTGTTGTTTCTGTGGTGTTACTGGTGTTGTTTATTCTGTGAATTGTTTTGTTTTGTTGCTCTCCATCAGGCCTTGCCTGGCCTGATGGAGAGCACGGATTCCTGCTTGGAGGCTGACTTGGCAATGTCGGAGGAAGACGAGTCTACAATTGAGGACCACTGGCCTGAGATGCCCTCTCGCAACCCTCACCCCCTTTCCTCGGTCACTCCGCAGCTCAGGTTGCAGCCTTCCATCTCCTCAACCTCTACCAAGCGACCCGTTGATGCTTCATCCGACGCTTTGCAGGATTCTGATGGTGTGGACTGTTTGCCTCCGGCTGCCAAGACTGAGAAGGGTGCTTCAACTTTGCACGATGTATCTTCTCTGCCTAACCCTGGTGTTTCTTCTTTGTATACCAACTCCTTGCCCTCGTCCAACCTTCCTGCTTTTGTCCCAAGATATGCCTATGTCAAGCTCTCCTTCTCTGGGAACCCATCTATGGACACATAGCTGCGTTGGTTGTCTGATATCAACAGGGCATTCCAGCTGCAGCGTGAACTGGCTGAAGTCAAGATGGCTGTTGTCACTTCCCTGTTTGTCTACATCTTTTGGAAGCGTCAGGATATCATTGATAGATTCAAGGCTATTGAATTTTCGTCTCTGCCTCTCATTCTTGAAGACTCACCCGAAAGGCCTCGTAAGTTCCCCAGCTACATCCTCACCCGTTACCCTATTGATGTTGACCCGAAACATGCCTGGTGTGTACTCTGCCCATCGTTTTTTCAAAGATAGTTTCCCCATTAGCCATATTGTTGTTGTCTGGAGTCTACCCGATCCACCTCCAAATGAGATTTCTTTTGATTTCCTCCCCTGTCTTCCACTGTGTAAGGTGAGGAAACCTTATAATGACCAGCCTTGGTGCTACAGGTGCTGGGGAGTTGGGCATATCTCCCGGTACTGTTCTGCCAGGCCGAAGTGTGCATGGTGTGCTGCCGACCATGATTCCAAGACGTGTCCTGTCAGGGGTGAACCATCACGTCCTCCTGCCTCCACCTCTGAGCCTTCACTTCCTGAGGATACATCTCGATGGAAGTGTCCACGATGCCTTCAGTCAAGGGTTAACATGTGGCATGGATGTACGCGATGTCAGGTCCAGGCTCGTGTCTCTACTATTGCTCCGCCTTCACCACCTCCCGAGACTGCTCCTCATACCAGCCCTGCCTCACCTCCAGACCTGGCCCCACACAAGTCTGTTGCTACCCTCATGGCACGATGTACGGCCCTCGAGAACCGCTTTTCTGCCCTTGAAGCCAGGATTGATGGGCTGGTTGCCGCTCAGGCTGCTAATGACTCCAAACTCTCCACCTTGGTTGAGGGTCAGCAGGCCATCATCTAAACTGTCACTACCCTTACCGAAAAGATGGATACTGTTGCATCTCGCCTTGAAAAGCTTTTCGAGTTAGCCCCTTCTCCTGGTCCATCATCTTCTCCAGGTCGCTCATCTGCCCCCAAATACAGAGTTCGCTTGTGATTGCCGGCTGGATGACATCTCCTGGAATGTATGTAGTATCACCAGTTATGCTAAGCTCACTCAACTCTAAGGCCTATGTTTTTCGTCATCATCCCAGTGTTATTTTTCTCTAGGAAGATTTCCAGGACGGCCGCTCGTTGCTGGGCAAGCTCCTCCTCTCTCAGGTTATGTGCCATATGTTCATCTAGTAAGGAATGGTCTCTTGACTTATATACATAGCTCCTTGCCACATCGCCTTCTTCTTACCTCCACTGATCCTGACATGACTTTTCAGCTATTGAGGTTCTACCTGGGAATGGAGTACTCCAATTATGTAATGTCTATTTTGACCCAGCTAGACTCACTCTTGAGGCTCTTCTTTCTCCAACAGTGCATGGTATGGTGTATATGGGAGATTTTAATGCTCGGCATTCTGATTTGGGTGATGGTTCTAGCTCTATTAATCGTAATGGTGTTCGTCTCCTTTCATACATCCGCAAGCATCATCTGACACGCTGGGACACTGGTGGTGCCACTCATTGCCAGGGAGGTACTCTGGACTACATCCTCTCGTCTGGCCTGATAGCATCTCAGGTCTAGTGCTCCTCCATGCCAGACTTATTCTCTGATCACATCGCTCTTCGGTTTCATTATTCTCTACCTGCTGAGTCAAGTGCTTCAGCCACTCGTTTGCGTATTGCTGTGCCCCTTAAATATTGCCAGACTTACATCTTATTTATTGCCCATGTATTCCCTACATTTGACATATCATGAGCTGAACAGTTGTACTCTGATCTTGTATTTGCTACACATGACTCTTATAGGCTATACGTCTCCCGGCCACACCTCCAGCATCGCCATACTGCCCACTCCTGGATGCTGGATGCATGTATACAGGAGGCAAAGGAAAAGGCTGACCGTGATGGCCTATTGTTTCAAGCCAACCCAACCCCTGACCTGCTCCATCGTTACCAGATGTCTAGGGACGCTTTAGTTGCCCTGCAGGAGTGTGCTCACACCGAGTATTGGGTTGTTAAAAAGACACCGGCCACTGCTCGTCATCACACTCCCGCCGACTATGCCCAACAACTTGTCGATGCCTGGTCAGAACATTCTACACCAGCCAGTCTACCCATCCACATACAAGATATACTCACTTCCCGTGCTGCAGTCCATCGGCTACGTCTACTGTCTGCTCTGTTGCAGGATGATGACGATGATGCAGAGGAGATAACTGAGGAGGAGTTGTGCCGTGCTCTCTCGGAGTAGAGCTTCTTCCCCTGGTGATGATGGTATTACTTATGCGGTGCTGCGCCTAGTTCAACAAGTTCCTGGGAACCCTCTACTTCGACTGTACAATCTTTGTCTTAGTGATGGTTGTGTACCACGAGCCTGGACCAACAACACAATAATACCCATCCCTAAGCCCGGCACTGCAAAGTTCAGGCCTATTTCCCTTACTTCCCGTTTTTGTAAGGTTATGGAGAGAATCTTACTCAATCGTCTCATGTACAGAGTGCAGGATCGCCTTTCTCCATGGCTGTTTGGTTTTCTTCCCCAGCGGAGCACACACCACTGCCTAGTCGCCCTGTACTCTCGCTTTAACAGGGACAGTGTGGTGGCCTTCATTGAACTTCGAAGTGCCTTCGATGTTGCTAATAGAAACGTCATTTTGGATCAACTGGTTGACTTTGGGGTAAAGGGTAATCTACTACGGTGGATTCGGGGCTACCTGAATAACAGGACCTCCCATGTGTTTTTCAGTGGTGCTCTCAGTTCAGTGGTGCGCAGTTTTCATTTTGGTATGCCTCAAGAGGGTGTGCTCAGCCCATTATTTTTTAATATTCTGATGCATCGGCTGCTCACTTCTCTCCCTGATATTCCTGGAACTACAATTACGTGCTATGCTGATGATATCTGTGTTCATTTTACCTCACCAAGGGATCTCCAGCGGTTTCTTGACTCCTTCTCTGTGGCCTCCTCTCACTGTGGCATTATTGTCTCACCAGATAGGAGCAGAATATTCACCTGCCGCCTTCCTCAAGCTCGGCCAGTGTTCACCATTGGAAGGACTGTCATTCCCATGTGTTCCCAGTACTGCTACCTGGGTGCGCCAGTCAATATTTGGCCGATTGTCCCTGCCAGACCTCAAGACCATCCCATTGTCCAGGACTTATTGGGTCGTCTCCAGCGCCGACTTACACCACTTCAATGGCTATCTAACAACTCCTCGGGCATCTCCATCCCAGTAGCCAGGACCATCTATATTGCTTTTATCCGTTCAGTTGTTGATTACCTTTCCCCTGCTTTGATTAAACTTCCTAGGGCTACTCTGGAAACCTTAGAAAAATTTCAGAATAGAGCAATGAGAATAATTCTCGGCTGTCCAATGTCGACCAGGATAGTGAACATGCAGCGTGAGTTGCATTTTCCCCCATCAATCGATAGAATTTATTGTAATGTTACTTGCTTCACTGTCAAGTGCCTCCATTTCCCACATCTTTCACCTTATTACTCTCAGTTAGTCAGGACTTCTCTTAGACTAAACTCCCCTGCCCCTTCCATACTGCCTGCTGGACGTACTCTTATAAGCCCTGTTTCCTCTATGCTCCATAGTCTTAATATAGATATAATGGTTGCAGACGTTCCCCCAGGGACCCCCTCCGTGCATGCTACCAACACCTGATGTGAGCTTCACACCTACTTCCAAGTCGGAACTGCCTTCTCTACAGCGGCAGTTGGCTCTGGAACACATAGAAACAGTGACGTCCTCCATCACAGATCAATACTGCCTCTACACTGATGGCTCATTGCAGGTGGATGGTACAGCAGGTTGTGCCGTTTTCTCACTTGACATGGAGTCACCTCCAGGGGGCTGGGTTGGCCATCATCTCTGTAACCACTCTAGCTCAACATTGTGTGAACTGTATGCCATTCTGGATGCTGTTAGTCTTGTTTGTTAACGTACAGTGAATGCTGCCATTTTTTGTGACTCCAAACCTGCCCTTCATTCCCTCTCTTGCGTTCAGCCCACACGCTCTACTGTTATTTAGCAGATTTTATCGTTTTTGGCCATATTGCGTCATCGTAACTTGACTCAAATTTTTATGGGTGCCAACCCATGTAAGTTTACGTCACAATGGTACAGTTGACAGACTCGCAAAGGAAGCCTGCCATCTGCCTCCTCGTGGTGCTGGACGTCCTTTCTCCCTGACATGTTACCTTTCTAAAGTCCGCTCTGCCGCTCTCCTCCCTGTAAGGCGACGCAGGGATGCAGAGAGGCCCTTCAGCATCTCCATCACCCATTACGAGTCTGTCTGCCGTCACAAATATTCCTACCGTCGTCGAGGCCTCATGGTTCGGAGGCACAATGTAGTCTCTGCTCGTTTGAGGCTTGGCTAACGGCCACCGTGGCAGGTTGCTGGGATGCAGGTTGAGCCTCCCTTCACTGAGTGTCGCTTGTGTCGAGCGCCTCGTGCTAACACTATAGAGCACTATTGCCTGGCCTGCCCCACTGGCCGACACTTGCTGCCCCAGGGCCTGCCACTTGATGTGGTTTGTCGAAACCTGCTGAACCATCAGGTTCTGAAGGAACTTCTGGTACGCCACCCTCGTTTTGGTGGATTTAAGTAGGTCATGATGTAAATATTTGTCTTTGTGCTTGTGCTTCATTCTGTTATGTTTTCGTGATGTGTGCGCGTGTGTGTGTGCTTGTGTGTGTGTTTGGTCATTGAGATCTCGTGAGTCCTGCCTACCCATGTGTACTGTTGTCTGCCTATTGACTGACGCTACGGCGCAATGAATTAAAAAAAAAAAAAAAAATACTAAACAACACACTTCAAATCAGCAAGTGAACTCAGAGGTTTATTCGGCGCACGCGAAAGTGTGTGTTTATATTGTGTATGAGAGAGAGAGAGAGAGAGAGAGAGAGAGAGAGAGAGAGAGGGAGATAATCATCAGACAATATCTGTTCACCTATGTGGCTGTCTAAGCACAGTGGCTAAAACTAATGATGGTTCCACCGCAACATCGTTACCAATAATGTAAGGATGACCAAACACAATTTAAAACATATACAGTATAGGGCTATAACAAACAACAATTTCCTACACATTAATCAACTGACATTTTATACGTTCTCAATAATATCTTACAATAATTCCATCTTTTCATACGGAGAGGAGACACACTGCTTAGTGTTTCGGGGTCAAACACGCAATATTCTACATATTCATGTTAATCTCACCTTACTTTTGTTGATGTTCTTCAGCCAAAGTATGGATACATAGGGGACTGTAATTACTGCATATTGATATAAAAATTAAATTTCACTGCATGCTATTGTCATACAAATACGGTGTTATTTCATTATCAAACGCTCGGCCTATACAACAATGTCGATTTTATTTAATATGAAGTAATTAATAATATCTGAAAAGCAACGCCATTTTAATCAGATCACACACGGCAGAATGACTGAAAGAATGAAGAATGAGTTTGAGGAAAACACTGAGCTTCAGGGCGAGTCACTATCATCAAAATGAACTTTCACAACAAAAAAAGAAAAATATATTTTCGTTCTAGATAATTATGCAAAATACATAAGATTAATCACGTTAAGGAAACAATATCTGAGGAAGAATCTTGATGTTACAGTAGGCTACACACACACACACACACACACACACTGAATACCTGTGTGTTAACTGGGTGGTATGGAAGTGCTTTGTTTTAATTGTAATTCTTGAAAGCTTATTGGTATAGTCTTTTGTGTCCCTCTTTCATGCAAATATTTGAGGAATTAAAATGCAGTAAAGAAATATATTGATTTTTGCAGCCAAAATACTATTGTATAGTATAACCACAGAAAGAGTTGTATATAAGGTTTACATGACACAGTGAGTCAGACCTCTTTTCAATTTTTCGAAGCATTTCTGTAGGTGCGAGTCTGACCTTGTGATAGTTTCAGTGGGCTGTCGTCCAGAAAGGATCCGAGCCATATCACCGCCCCAAACTCAGGTGGGCTAGAGATTGTGGTGCTCGACTGTACAGTACCAAGCGGCAGTTATGCAGAGTGTACAAGCCGACCTCTCACAAGAAACAGCAGAAGGGTGACTAGTGCACTCTTAGTGTGTAATCAATTTACCGTACATTAGTTGTGTTATTATAATGGATATTTATTTTTCAGGCTGGGCTTTACGAACAGTGGAGGAAATTATATCTAGAGGATGCAGGTCGCATTAGCAGAGTGAAACAACGCGATGAGCTGAGGCGAAACAATCAAGAATTAAAACCGAATGACGGTCAAACGAATCCCACTAGAGGCCTAACCATCACACATGTGCAAGGACCTCTGCTTCTACTTCTGCTAGGCTATGCTACTGGTTTAGTTGTTGTTATAGGAGAAATAACAATGGCTACAAAATACTCAGACATGAAGTAAAAAAAAATACGCAATTGCAAATAATAAAGAAAACTGTATGCTGTGCAAAATAAATATGTTATCGAATAGGGAACCACATTGAAATGATTGAATTCTAAAATGTTTGATACTTATAAAAAACATTTCTAGTTGAGCTGAAAATTAATAAAAAAACAATAGATAAATGTTATTTATTCCTGTATCATTTATGATTTATTGGATGGAAAAAAGGAGTTTGGAAACACGTAGCCTATATCACTTGAGTTTTTGTCACCCCTTATTACTTATATTACGCTTATCAACAAATCTATGTATCCTGTTAATTAGCCTTATAACTGGTAAGGAAGCCCTTACGTTACTACCCGGGTGAACAGACTCCAGAATACACGGTACAGTTTACTGGTAATATATAGGAATACAGTACATGTAGGGGAGGTGGCCGAGTGGTTAGTGTTCTGGACTCATATCCTAGAGGTCGGGAGATCGATCCTCTCAGGTGAGGGCCTGTGAATATTTACTCTTCCGATTTGAGTGTTAGGCACTAACTATAAGGCCACCGAACGTCGTAAAACACCCTCGCTGGTACCATAACAGCTGCAGTATTTGGGAATAACCCTCACTTCCCTCCCTCTGTGGCTGGGTACCAGTTCGGAAGTCGTGACGTGTGTGTGTGAGCAGTAGTTGACCTGGGCCACGGTAACGGGCTTGATTAAGCCTATGTCCAGTGTCGGAACATATTAAAAAAAAAAAAATAAAAAAAAATAATAATATAGGAGGCCAGGCCAGCCTGCCGTGTAGCGTCGTGGAGAGTCTGTAGTTGCAGCGGGAAAGTTGTGTAGCCCTAGACAGCACGTGTGATCGAAGCGGGAACACGTGTGTGTGGCAGGTGAGCGACGGCGGCGAAGCGGGGCTGGTCCTTTCGGTACTGGAGATAGTGGTGTAGTCTGTCTTCCAGCGGCCACTCGGCCCCTTTTATCTTGTCGGCAATTGCCCTGGATGTAGCATCCCCATGTGAGCATCCCCGGATGAATCACTGCTCGGAAAGGACTGTGGTCAATCCGCCAGAGTCCCCAGGGAAGATTAATCTGTGTCTGGACAGGGGATTCCTGGAGTGAAGACGTGTTCCTGGCGCTCTGCCTGTGTTGTTGTTTGTGTTGTTGTTTGTCTTGTTTCAACGTTCTTGTTTGTGTGTTGTTGTGTCTGTGTGGTTATAGGGGTTGTTTATATTTCCTATCTCGTTTTTTTTTTGTGGTTTTGCTGTTTGTGGTATTGTTTGTGGTTTATTTGTTTTATTGTGGTTCTGTGTGTGTATGTTCGTGTGTGTTCAGTTGTTCGCTTCCCATCTAGGCCTTGCCTGGCCTGATGGAGAGCGCGGATTCGGATGTGGCGTCCTGCCTGGAGGCCGACTTGGCCATGTCGGAGGAGGATGAGTCTCCTATCGAGGATCACTGGCCTGAGCTGCCTTCTCGCAACCCTTCCCCCATATCCTTGGTCACTCCACAGCTCAGGTTGCAGCCTTCTACCTCCTCAACCTCTACCAAGCGACCCGTTGATGCCTCGTCCGACTCCTTGCAGGATTCCGATGGTGTGGACTGTTTGCCTTAGGCTGCCAAGACTGCCAAGGGTGCTTCAGCTGTGCATGACGTACCTTCTCTGCCTCAACGTGGTGTTTCTTCCTTGTATACCAACTCCTTGCCCTCGTCCAACCTTCCTGCTTTTGCCCCGAGAGATGCCTATGTCAAACTCTCCTTCTCTGGGAACCCATCTACGGACACAAAGTTGCGTTGGTTGTCTGATGTCAACAGGGCCTTCCAGCTGCAGCGTGAACTGGCTGAAGTGAAGATGGCTGCTGTCATCTCCCGGTTTGTCTACATCTCTAGGAAGCGTCAGGATATCATTGATAGAGTGAAGGCTGGTGAATTTTTGTCTCTGTCTCTCATTCTTGAAGACTCACCCGAGAGGCCTTGTAAGTTCCCCAGCTACATCCTTACCCGTTTTCCTATTGATGTTGACCCAAAACTTGCTAAGGGATACCCTGGTGTGTACTTTGCCCGTCGTTTTTTCCAAGATGGTTCCCCCATTAGCCATATTGTTGTTGTCTGGAGTCAACCCGATCCACCTCCAAATGAGATTTCCTTTGATTTCCTCCATTGTCTTCCACTGTGTGAGGTGAGGAAACTTCATAATGACCAGCCTTGGTGCTACAGGTGCTGGGGTGTGGGGCATATCTCCCGGTACTGTTCTGCCAGGCCGAAGTGTGCATGGTGTGCTGCTGACCATGATTCCAAGACGTGTCCTGTCAGGGGCGAACCATCACGTCCTGCTGCCTCCACCTCTGAGCCTTCACCTCCTGAGGATACGTCTCGATGGAAGTGTCCACGATGCCTTCAGCCAGGGGTTAACGTGTGGCATGGATGTACTCGACGTCAGGTCCAGGCTCGTGTCACTACTATTGCTCCGCCTCCACCACCGCCACCACCACCACCTCCCCAGTCTGCTCCTCCTACCAGCCCTGCCTCACCTCCAGACCTGGCCCTCTGCAAGTCTGTTGCTACCCTCATGGCACGATGTACGGCTCTCGAGAACCGCTTTTCTGCCCTTGAAGCCAGGATTGATGGGCTAGTTGCCACGCAGGCTGCCAATGACTCCAAACTCTCCACCTTGGTCGAGGCTCAGCAGGCCATCATCTCAACTGTCACTACCCTTACCGAAAAGATGGATACTGTTGCATCTCGCCTTGAAAAGCTTTTCGAGTCAGTCCCTTCTCCAGGTCCATCTTCTTCTCCAGGTTGCTCATCTGCCCCCACTCACCGGACTTCTACCTCCAAATACAGAGTTCGCTAGTGATTGCCGGCTGGATGTCATCTCCTGGAATGTATGTGGTATCACCAGTTATGCTAAGCTCACTCAACTCAAGGCCTATGTTTTTCGTCATCATCCCAGTGTTATTTTTCTCCAGGAGGCATTTCCAGGACGGCCACTCGCTGCTGGGCAAGCTCCTCCTCTCTCAGGTTATGTGCCATATGTTCATCTGGTAAGGAATGGTCTCCTGACTTACATACATAGCTCCTTGCCACATCGCCTTCTCCGTACCTTCACTGATCCTGACATGACCTTTCAGCTATTTGAGGTTCTACCTGGGAATGGAGTACTACAACTATGTAATGTCTATTCTGCCCCAGCTAGACTTACTCTTGAGGCTCTTCCTTCTCCAACAGTGCGTGGTATGGTTTATATGGGAGATTTTAATGCTCGGCATTCTGATTTGGGTGATGGTTTTGGCTCTATTAATCGTAATGGTGTTTGTCTCCTTTCATACATCCGCAAGCATCATCTGACACGCTGGGACACTGGCGGTGCCACTCATTGCCGGGGAGGTACTCTGAATTACATCCTCTCGTCTGGCCTGATAGAATCTCGGGTCCTGTGCTCCTCCGTGCCAGACTTATTCTCTGATCACATCGCTCTTCGGTTTCATTATTCTCTAACTGCTGGGTCAAGTGCTTCAGCCACTCGTTTGCGTATTGCTGTGCCCCCTAAATGTTGCCCGACTTACATCTTATTCATGGCCCATGTATTCCCTACATTTGACATATCATCAGCTGAACAGTTGTACTCTGATCTTGTATCTGCTACTCATGACTTTTATAGGCTATACGTCTCCCGGCCACACCTCCAGCATCGCCATACTGACCACTCCTGGACGCTGGATGCACGTATACAGGAGGCAAAGGAGGAGGCTGAACGTGATGGCCTATTGTTTCAAGCCAACCCAACCCCTGACCTGCTCCATCATTACCAGATGTCTAGGGACGCTTTAGTTGCCCTGAAGGAGTGTGCTCACACTGAGTCTTGGCAGCGGTTCATGGACAGCATCAACCAGCAAACAAGTGTGGCTTCTATGTGGCACCTCATCCGTCGGGTTGTTAAAAAGACACCGGCCACTGCTCGTCATCACACTCCCGCCGACTATGCCCAACAACTTGTCGATACCTGGTCAGAACAATCTACCTCAGCCAGTCTACCCATCCACATACAAGATGCACTCACTTCCCGTGCTGCTGTCCATCGGCGATGTCTAATGTCTGCTCTGTTGCAAGATGATAACGATGATGCAGAGGAGATAACTGAGGAGGAGTTGCGATGTGCTCTCTCTCGGGGTAGAGCTTCTTCCCCTGGTGATGATGGTATTACTTATGCTGTGCTGCAGCTACTTCAACAAGTTCCTGGGAACCATCTACTTCTACTGTACAATCTTTGTCTTCGTGATGGTTGTGTACCACGAGCCTGGACCAGCAGCAAAATAATGCCCATCCCTAAGCCCTGCACTGCGAAGTTCAGGCCTATTTCCCTGACTTCCTGTTTTTGTAAGGTTATGGAGAGAATCTTACTCAATCGTCTCATGTACAGACTGCAAGATCGCCTTTCTCCATGGCTGTTTGGTTTCCTTCCCCAGCGGAGCACACACCACTGCCTAAACGACCTGTACACTCGCCTTAACAGGGACAGTGTGGTGGCCTTCATTGACCTTCGAAATGCCTTCTATGTTGCTAATAGAGACGTCATTTTGGATCAACTGGTTGACTTTGGGATAAAGGGTAATCTATTACGGTGGATTCGGGGCTACCTGAGTAACAGGACCTCCCGTGTGTTTTTCAGTGGTGCGCTCAGTCCTTTGCGCAGTTTTCATCTTGGTAGGCCTCAAGGGGGTGTTCTCAGCCTATTGTTATTTAATATTCTGATGCATCGGCTGCTCACTTCTCTCCCTGATATACCTGGAACTACAATTACGTGCTATGCTGATGATATCTGTGTTCATTCTACCTCACCAAGGGATCTCCAGCAGTTTCTTGACTCCTTCTCTGTGTCCTCCTCTCACTGTGGCATTATTGTCTCCCTAGATAAGAGCAGAATATTCACCTGCCGCCTTTCTCAAGCTCGGCCAGTGTTCACCATTGGAGGGACTGTCATTCCCATGTGTTCCCAGTATCGCTACCTGGGCGCACCAGTCAATATTTGGCCAATTGTCCCTGCCAGACCTCAAGACCATCCCATTGTCCAGGACTTATTGGGTCGTCTCCAGCGCCGACTTACACCACTTCAATGGCTTACTAACAACTCCTCGGGCATCTCCATCCCAGTAGCCAGGACTATCTTTATTGCTTTTATCCGTTCAGTTGTTGATTACCTTTCCCCTGCTCTGATTCAACTTCCCAGGGCTACTCTGGAAACTTTAGAAAAATTACAGAATAGAGCAATGAGAATAATTCTCGGTTGTCCAATGTCGACCAGGATAGTGAACATGCAGCGTTAGTTGCGTCTTCCCCCGTTAGTGGAGAGAATTTATTCTAATGTTACTTGCTTCACTGTCAAGTGCCTCCATTTCCCACATCTTTCACCCCATTACTCTCAGTTAGTCAGGACTTCTCTTAGACCAAACTACCCGGTCCCTCCGAAACTGCCTGCTGGACGTACTCTTATAAGGTCTGTTTCCTCTATGCTCCGTAGTCTTAATATAGATATAATAGTGGCCGACATCCCCCCAGGACCCCCTCCGTGGATGCTACCAACACCTGATGTGAGCTTCACACCTACTTCCAAGTCGGAACTGCCTTCTCTACAGCGGCAGTTGGCTCTGGAACACATAGAAACAGTGACGTCCTCCATCACAGATCCATACTGCCTCTACACTGATGGCTCATTGCAAGTGGATGGTGCAGCAGGTTGTGCCGTTTTCTCACCTGACATGGAGTCACCTCCAGGGGGCTGGGTTGGCCGTCGTCTCTGTAACCAAGTGAATGCTGCCATTTTTTGTGACTCCAGACCTGCCCTTCATTCTCTCTCTAGTGTTCAGCCCACACACTCTACTGTTGTTCAGCAGATTTTATCGTTTTTGTCCTTATTGCGTCATCGTAAATTGACTGTCAAATTTTTATGGGTGCCATCCCATGTAGGATTACGTCACAATGGTACAGTTGACAGACTCGCAAAGGAAGCCTGCCATCTGCCTCTTCGTGGTGTTGGACGTCCTCTCTCCCTGACATGTTACCTCTCTAAAGTCCGCTCCGCCGCTCTCCTCCCTGTACGGCGACGCAAGGATGCAGAGAGGCCCTTTAGCATCTCCATCACACATTATGAGTCTGTCTGCCATCACAAATATTCCTACCGTCGTCGAGGCCTCATGGTTCGGAGGCACAATGTAGTCTCTGCTCGTTTGAGGCTTGGCTACTGTCCACCGTGGCAGGTTGCTGGGATGCAGGATGAGCCTCCCTTCACTGAGTGTCGCTTGTGTCAAGCGCCTCGTGCTAACATTGTAGAGCACTATTGCCTGACCTGCCCCACTGTCCGACACTTGCTGCCCCGGGGCCTGCCACTTGATGTGGTTTGTCGACACCTGCTGAACCATTAGGTTCTGGAGGAACTTCTGGTACGCCACCCTCGTTTTGGTGGATTTAAGTAGGTTATAATGTAAATATTTGTCTGTATGCTTGTGCTTCATTCTGTTATGTTTTCGTGATGTGTGTCTGTGTGCGCATGTGTGTGTGTGTGGTCATTTGGTTCTCGTGAGTCCCGCCTACCCTTGTGTACTGTTGTCTGCCTATTGACTGACGCTACGGCGCAATGAATTAAAAAAAAAAAAAAAAAAAAAAAAAAAACTTTGAGGTGTCAGCCTTCATGGCAAAGTTAGTGAGACTCAAAAAGTTATTATGTCCTACAAAGTGTTCTAGATACTGTGTGTATTTATCCTTAAAAATAATGGCTACTGTCAAGTAACTAAAATATATATATATATAATATTGTTGTTGATTGTAGAGTGTTGCTTACTGCTTGGGTTTTTGATGTTGAAGCGAGCCGACAATTTTATAATGACGAAAATTTAATTGCACACAGTAATGCAATGGAAGACTACCATCTTTCTATTAAGTTTAAAACTTACTTATTGGTGATATTACTGCACCTTGTATGCCACAATTTTTAAATTATAAAACTCTTAATTGTGCCAACATTAAGGTAAAATACACCATACAGTAAAACAAATTTCAGTTCCATGTCGATAAATCATGACCGATCTCTTTCAATATTCTTAGTCTATATAATTTAGATGCAGCTAGCTTCTGATTTTCACTCGCAATAACTTAATTGTTAATGTTGACAATCTAGCAATTGGCTCGTCCATTGCATTTTGAGGGCCACAGAACAGTAACAATATTCTCCCGACAAAGAAAATATGTTTGTCACCTCTGACTCAATCATTTGGTTATGTAATTATTGATTAATGTTATGTTGCGATGGATATCATAATGAATTATTACTTGAAAATTTAAAGCTAACTATCACACAATTAACAATGGTGACCTTAGCGTGGCGAAATGATATCAGTTATTTATCCAACTCGAAAGTATAATCAGTTATTACATATACCTATATCCGTCTAACTCGTATACACAACTAATTAAGTTCTTCCTGCCATATATTCACTCACGTCACTCATACAGTCATCCCCAACCACCATCATTCCTCTTTCCCGTCTCTCTCTATCACCAGTGAATGCTTCGAATGAAACTTTCAGTCGATGGTGCGATAGTTCTAACTCAGTCAGAAGTGGCAACACTCCACCAGCCCCTACACAACCTCCCCCATCTCTTCCTCTTTCTCTCACTTCCCCCCTCGGCCTCTTCATAACTCGTCAGGCAGAAACGACCCAAAACTGAGTGAGCTCGTGTCTCCATCCCATCAGCTCGCGGCTGTACAACCGTGTCATTGGTACCACTGGAAAGGTCTGGGCTAGATCTATCAGATTCTGGGTATAACACTGTTATTGGGCTGTTTTGGCTAGTGGGTGGAGCCTAAAGACCCCCTCCCTCCAGCCACAGTACGTACAGCTCCGGACAGATCAAGGGTCCACACCCCATCCACCAGCGACTTGGTTTGTTCCTCGTCGGATCTGATAACAGTTGCAGGTGGAGGGAGGGGGGATGTTAGTGGGAGAGGAGGAGAGAAATGTGGGCGGGGCTATATAGGAGGTAATGTAGAGAAGACGTGTGTCAGGAGGAATGAATGAAGCATACACTGTGAACGGTATCGAATCATCAATAGTATAAAGCAGGGTTTTTCAAACTTTTTCAGTCATGACCCAGTTTTTACTATGGCAACATTCTCGCGACCCATACAGAAAGATCTTTTACAACTGACCAGAATTATCAACCTAAGAAAATACAAGGCCAGAAACTGAAATGCAATAATTATGATTAAAAAGCATTCTAACCAGAATTATCAACACTGCCTCACCTACCCCTCCCTCTCTCTCTCTCTTAATCTCTCTCAAGAAGGCTATTATTTGTGCAATGATTTTGTTTTATTGATAATTAAATATATGAATATTCGATTATAAAAATATGTTAGGTGGATTCATGTATGAACTTCATATTTATTTTATTGTCACGAACATTATTATTATATTTTATTCATGTATTTATTTTTGTGAGCCTGCTACCCTGTTTGGAGGAATTCGGGACCCGTAATTTGAAGAACCCGGGTTTAAAGAAGTGCATACTGCATTAACGTAGGTGGATATAGGAGAGAAGAAATGTGATGATTTGAGGCGAGGGTGAGGGGGAAGAGGGTAAGAAAAATTAAGGTGATTAGTTGAAAAGTAATAACAAACAAATATAATTAGAATATCTGTTACATTATATCCTTTAAAGGCACTGTCTTTTGTTCACCATCGTAGTGGGATAGACTACTGATTATATATCATCCTTTGGATATGAGACAGCTATCCCTGTATTCCTTTTATCCCTCGTGCTTGCCCCGTAAGGGGGTATTGCCTGTAATGATGTGGGCAATACTTTAAGGGTTTTGGCGCCCCTTCGGCCCCAGCCACTAGCTTTTAGTTCTTCAACTATCCCTATTTTCTTTCTATTTCCTTCCTGCTTGCTGTCTCACATATCTATCACCGTTTTCTGGCGCTATATGACCTCGCTGTTGCGGCGCCTAATATCAATCAACCTCTACATATTCAGAACCAAAATGCGATCAACAACATAATCTCAGCACAGTTTTTTGCCTCATATAATTGGACTATAGGTGATAAGGGAGAAAGGCCTATGTCATTAAAACATTTTAAGAACGAATGAGGTTAAAAATATGAGAAAGAAAAGATAAACGGTAAGAAAGGAGGGAAGGGCAAGCGAGAGAGGGATAAGATAGAAGGGAGGATGTGTAAGGTTGCCAGTTACTTGAGAGCTACTGTAATATATAATTATAGCCTATGCATAAAATTAGTTTATTGAAAACGCCATATATCGGCGCTTATTCAAGTTTAACATCGATTATTTTTAAGGAAATGCATGTTTAGAAGAAAAAATCCAGGTAAATAGCTTATTGAATTTATTGACAAATATAATTATTAAAAAAGTTAGAAAATTAAACCGTCTTTTGCCGAAAAAAAAAAAAAAAAAAACAGCTGGGCTTGGGGGAAGGTGATAAATAGGGTGGACTACTAGCACGAGGGATTTGATTGATATTAGGTGCTCTCTCCCTCTCCGTTTCCCCTACTACCTCCCTTCCTCCTTTTCTCTCCTGCTCACTCCCTCGCTCCCCCTACCTGTCACCCCTTGTTCATTACCTCCCTCCCTCGATTACTCTCTCTCTCTCCCCTTCCATATTGTAGTCTCTGTCCACCAACCTCTCTCTCTCTCTCTCTCTCTCTCTCTCTCTGTTATAGTTTTATTTCCCATTCTGAGCACAGGTTTCTGTATTAGCAACATTAATTTTTGTTTTTCTAAAAATTAATGAAGCAATTTTAAACCTCTGCAAACACTCGGCAATCCTGGGGCCGGATCCAAGAAACTTAACAACGTCGGTAACTCGAGTTAGCGACGTCGGCCACTACCGACGCGATCCAAGAAGCAAAATGATGACGTCACGGGCGCGTTAGCGACGTCGTTAATAACAACACCTCGGGAGGTGTAGTAAAAGCTGGTAGAAGTTAACGACGTGCACCATATGGGCTCAGATATCATCATATTTAGTGAATATTTCTCATTGATTACAGTGGAAATTGATATCAATATATATTTAAAGACGGCAAGATGTAAACAAAGTGCCGTTAAACACGCAAAAAGCATGCTAGACAACATTTCAAGTACTGCTTGTACTGTACATCGGTGACTGGTCTCACACTGCCAGTCAGCGGACTGAGGCTACTTCACCATGGACTACGTGTTGGCTGACATGGCAGCAAGGGCTCTAAGGAGAGAGAGATGCTTTCGAGACCGTCTGGACCCTCTAGCTCTCAATGACAACGAGCTGATAAGGCACTACCACTTTCCTCGGCATGAGCTGACGCAGCTCATTGATCGATGAGTTCTCACCCCTGCTGAGGAGAAGAACAAGGCGAGGAAATACCATACTGCCACATACCCAGCTATTGATTGCCTTGAGAGTGTATGCCAGTGGCTCCTTTCACCATGTTAATTGGAGACACAAGAGGTGAGTAAAATATAATGCGTATTATTTTATTTTAGTTTTAGTTTTAAAAGTTAGGCTAGTGGTTACTCCTCCCTAATTTACTGTAGCCTATCTATAGATATCTTCTCAGTGTATTATCCTCAGATTTCCTTAACATAATTTATGTATATATCAAATCAAGTAAAAAATATTAATATATATATATACTGTACTGTATATGAAATATATACCTTAATTAAGTATAACCAATAAAATATTTTTTTTTATTCTAAATACTGTATTTCAATTTGTCCATTATACTAAGATTTATTTAGACTTGATGCTCAAAGATGCATTGTTTGTGCCATACCTTTTCAAGGATAAAGAATATCAGCAATTTACATAAGCAAGTACCATATAAGATAAGCATATCATATCATAATAAAGGTCTTGAAACACATGAGAAAAATTAGTTGAATACAAAATGGCTCTATTGTACTTTGTAACCTGTTTTCATTATTGCTTATCTTGTCATTAATAACTGTAAGCATGATGCAGTATGTTTTCTGATACAGTTTGTCCTAATAGTGGCCAAAGTAACAGGAGCTGCATATATACAGTGCTGTATCATACTGTACTTTTTGCATAAATAAAATCTTTTGTGAACAATGTTTGGACTGCATAAACAACCCACTATAATATTTAAATTTCTTCACTACTCTATTACAATTAAATATTGTACATGGTTTTCTAGGCAGCATAGTGTTGCAGTCAAGTAATTTTAACACAAATTGTATTATTACAGTTTAAAAACCTAGCCAAACAATACTATAATATTTTTTCTCATGCAACAAATATACATATTGAATAAATAACGATTATTTCAGGTCCAACACAAGCAAGCATCAGCAGAATATTCACCAGAATAACAAACATCATGAGTACCAAGGCTGCTGAGGAAATTAATATGCCATCAACACCACTACAGTTGTGAACATCAGCCCAAGCCTTCAGCAGGGTCACCAACTTCCCACGAGTAATTGAAGCTATAGATGGTAAGCTTCATAGTTTTATTGATGAAATCCATAATGCTAGTTGTTTTCCTTGTTGTTAGAACCCAATCATATAGAGACATGCTTCATAATAAATGATCAGTCTCCCCCCACCAATATTGTTGTGATTCTTGGCTCTACAACATACAAGGTGTAAGAGAGGTAACAGTTTTTTACCCTCAATATTAACTTCAACCTTGCCTTGTGTACTTTCCTCTTGAGGAATTATATTGGTTTGGCTTATATAATACTGTACCTGTATACAGTCCTATATATACTATGTCATTCCTTTGTTTAGAGTATGAGGCAGACAGATAAAATTGATCCTATTGTTAAACAATATATTAATATTTATGCTATGTATGCAGGTACACCCGTTGCCATCAAGGCTCCAAGTATTGATGAGGCCATGTACTGTACGTCAATAGAAAAAGATTAAATTCACTAAACTTTCAAGTTGTTTGTGATGGAAATGGCTTGATCATCAATTATTCTGCCAGATTTCCAGGTACTGTACTGTATTTCATGTACCTAGATTTAAATAATGTGTGTAAATAAGAAATTTTGTGTAAGATACTGTTTAGTGTATGGTCTATATTATTGCATACCCTTGTATATGAAAAATTTCCCAAAACCTGCATGATTATATCTCTTTAAAAATCAAGTTTGATATAAAAAGTCTTCCCATTGACACTAGGGTTGCCAAGTGTATTAAATCATTATATATATGTGAGGGCTTCCTGGCATAACATTTGAAGTAGAACCACATGCTTTAATACATGTGTCACTTTGCAGGATCCACTTATGATGCCTACATTTGAAGGAACAGCAACTTGAGGCAACACTTTAGTAGAGGCACTTTGGGGACTACTTACTCCTAGGTTGGTATCAGGAGATGTTTTAACAAGTTTACAGTTCTAAGGCTGTATGATATACATATTCCTCCCATGTGAATTTATGTATGGTTATATATGTATGTACAGTATGTATAAATAGTTCATCTTTCTGGTAACAATGTCTTGCAGGTGACAGTGGGTACCTATTGGAGCCTTTTCTCATGACCCCAGTCACCAATCCCACAAATGAGGCAGAAGAACTCTACTACAGGGCCCTTGTAAGAACAAGGGTCATTGTGGAGCTGACCTTAGGAGTTGTGAAAAATCGCTTCAGGTTAGGAAGTGACTTTTTAATATCCCTTCGGTTTCAACAAATCACAAGCAAACTCTATATATAGTTATAATTTGCTCCCTCTCCAAACCTCAATTCTAATTTCATAAGAGTTTCCAATCAATGGCAAGGTTTCTAAATCTTTTAACTTTATAATGAAATGAAAATTTCTTTTTATTAATGTATTTCATATGATTACTTTTTGTTCACATTGGTCCATAAAATCCACTGTTACATTTTCCTTTTATATCCCTCTAATAAATGGTATCTAACAGATGTATTCATCGGTTTGGTGGAGAATTACAGTACACTCCTTTGAGATCTGCAAAGATTGTAAGTGCTTGTCTCCTGCTGCACAACCGGTGTGTCAGTAGGAGTATTCCTGATCCTAACAATGTAAGTATACACTGTGGCTTAGTATTTATTGTAGCATTAACTTACCTTACTGTGCTACTATATAAGTACAATGAGACACCAGTAATTACTTCAATTACAGTAATTATTATAATACTGTACAATGCAATCTCTGCAATTGCACTGCTTCAACCCTAAAGTTTGTCTTAATATATCAATGTTTTTCAGTGATTTCTAAAATCCCTTAATACCTTAATTTTCCAGCATCTACCAGAAGAGGACATGCCTATTGAGGCCCATGTAGTTGGAGCTGGTGACCGTGGTGGCACGGGTAGACAGACACGTGACGAGATCATACCGGAGTTTTATGGTCGAATGGGGGTTTAAAAAAATAAAATTATGTCTTGGTTACTAGTGTATTTATTTACCAACTTATTATGTCTGTGTCTGTTGGTGTTTTGCTATATGTTTTTTTAATGTGGCATGTGACAGAATGTTTGGTAACATTGGTACAGTATTGGCATGCAGAATCACCAAACTATATATATACTGTATATATATTTCCTAAGTTGGTGTTATTGGTTATATTTACATTACGATTACCTGGTTTTTCCAATGGGATCTTAGAGTGTTTATTGTGTTGCTGGAATGTGTGACTGTATGCAGTTCAGTGTTATTTACAGTATGCTCCTAACTTAGCTAGGAGCATGCTATTACTGTCTTCCCTACCATGACAACACTGTATGCTCCTAGCCAAATTAGTAGCATACTGTATGCAACACATCCTGATCCAAAGTTATTTTCCTTATTTCTCAATAAACACTCTTACAATAGAAGCCAGCACTATAATGGCTTCAGCTGCTTGTCTCTGTGCTGCTGCACTTTCTCTAATAGCAGCTGTGGCTTCCTGCTGACTCCATCATCACTTCTAGGATGTCCCTAATGTCCTCTTGTGCATGGAGGAAGTGTGGCAACAATACGTATTCTGCTGTGTGTTCAGAATAAACAATGTTATTAAATGATCTTCAGAGAATGGATCATGGATTCACCACTATAAGCACTGACAGGAGGTGGGAACAGGATTAGAATATTTGGTATTAGTTAGATGGCAGAGCACAGAGTGCTACGAAAATAGAAAACAGTACACTACTGTAAATACAGTACTGTGTTATACATCATTGTTTTAAACAAAATACAAGTATGTTAATAATTAATGAAATGCTAAAACCAAGTACTGTATACTGAATGATTAATGTAATTACCATACAAAGAGTGCATAAAATCAATAAGCATTTCATAACCTTTTCATTATTTATATTTCGTATGACTCCAAAAACTATTTTCAGATACTAAATAAAAACTGTGGACGTACCTGCTGTGTTTGAAATGAAAAAGTCGAGTACACTCAGTAGAGCGATACGAAGACACTTGTTTTGACAGCTGCCAGCTGATCGCGGTTTTTAAACAAACGCGCCATGTCACACGCTTCGTGATTGGCTACGAGGTGTCCATGACGTCATTGATGACTCTAGCCAATCAGAGGCGTGTATCAGTTACCGCGCTCCTAACAACAGGCGGGCAGAGGCTTCTTGGATCAGGGCGAAGTTAACGACGCCTGCGTGTAGTTAGTTATTAACGACATCGGTATTAGCGACACGTCGCTAAACAATCTCTTTGGATTCCACCCCTGGGGTAGAATCCAAAGAGATTGTTTAGCGACACGTCGCTAATACCGATGTCGGTAATAACTAACTACACGCAGGCGTCATTACCTTCGCCCTGATCCAAGAAGCCTCTGCCCGCCTGTTGTTAGGAGCACGGTAACTGGTACACGCCTCTGATTGGCTAGAGTCATCAATGACGTCATGGACACCTCGTAGCCAATCACGAAGCGTGTGACATGGCGCGTTTGTTTAAAAACCGCGATCAGCTGGCAGCTGTCAAAACAAGTGTCTTCGTATCGCTCTACTGAGTGTACTCGACTTTTTCATTTCAAACACAGCAGGTACGTCCACAGTTTTTATTTAGTATCTGAAAATAGTTTTTGGAGTCATACGAAATGTAAATAATGAAAAGGTTATGAAATGCTTATTGATTTTATGCACTCTTTGTATGGTAATTACATTAATCATTCAGTATACAGTACTTGGTTTTAGCATTTCATTAATTATTAACATACTTGTATTTTGTTTAAAACAATTATGTATAACACAGTACTGTATTTACAGTAGTGTACTGTGTTCTATTTTCGTAGCACTCTGTGCTCTGCCATCTAACTAATACTCAATATTCTAATCCTGTTCCCACCTCCTGTCAGTGCTTATAGTGGTGAATCCATGGTCCATTCTCTGAAGATCATTTAATAACATTGTTTATTCTGAACACACAGCAGAATACGTATTGTTGCCACACTTCCTCCATGCACAAGAGGACATTAGGGACATCCTAGAAGTGATAATGGAGTCAGCAGGAAGCCACAGCTGCTATTAGAGAAAGTGCAGCAGCACAGAGACAAGCAGCTGGAGCCATTATAGTGCTGGCTTCTATTGTAAGAGTGTTTATTGAGAAATAAGGAAAATAACTTTGGATCAGGATGTGTTGCATACAGTATGCTACTAATTTGGCTAGGAGCATACAGTGTTGTCATGGTAGGGAAGACAGTAATAGCATGCTCCTAGCTAAGTTAGGAGCATACTGTAAATAACACTGAACTGCATACAGTCACACATTCCAGCAACACAATAAACATTCTAAGATCCCATTGGAAAAACCATGTAATCGTAAAGTAAATATAACCGATAACACCAACTTAGGAAATAGATCTACAGTATATATATATATAGTTTGGTGATTCTGCATGCCAATACTGTACCAATGTTACCAAACATTCTGTCACATGCCACATTAAAAAAACATATAGCAAAACACCAACAGACACAGACATAATAAGTTGGTAAATATATACACTAGTAACCAAGACATAATTTTATTTTTTTAAACCCCCCTTTCGACCATAAAACTCCGGTATGATCTCGTCACGTGTCTGTTTACCTGTGCCACCACGATCACCAGCTCCAACTACATGGGCCTCAATAGGCATGTCCTCTTCTGGTAGATGCTGGAAAATGAAGGTATTAAGGGATTTTAGAAATCACTGAAAAACATTGATATATTAAGACAAACTTCAGGGTTGAAGCAGTGCAATTGCAGAGATTGCATTGTACAGTATTATAATAATTACTGTAATTGAAGTAATTACTGGTGTCTCATTGTACTTATATAGTAGCACAGTAAGGTAAGTTAATGCTACAATAAATACTAAGCCACAGTGTATACTTACATTGTTAGGATCAGGAATACTCCTACTGACACACCGGTTGTGCAGCAGGAGACAAGCACTTACAATCTTTGCAGATCTCAAAGGAGTGTACTGTAATTCTTCACCAGACCGATGAATACATCTGTTAGATACCATTTATTAGAGGGATATAAAAGGAAAATATAACAGTGGATTTTATGGACCAATGTGAACAAAAAGTAATCATATGAAATACATTAATAAAGGTGAAATTTTAATTTCATTATAAAGTCAAAAGATTTAGAAACCTTGTCATTGATTGGAAACTCTTATGAAATTTGAATTGAGGTTTGGAGAGGGAGCAAATTATAACTATATATAGAGTTTGCTTGTGATTTGTTGAAACCGAAGGGATATTAAAAAGTCACTTCCTAACCTGAAGCGATTTTTCACAACTCTTAAGGTCAGCTCCACAATGACCCTTGTTCTTATATGGGCCCTGTAGTAGAGTTCTTCTGCCTCATTTGTGGGATTGGTGACTGGGGTCATGAGAAAAGGCTCCAATGAGTACCCACTGTCACCTGCAAAACATTGTTACCAGAAAGATGAACTATTTATACATACTGTACATACATATATAACCATACATAAACTCACATGGGAGGAATATGTATATCATACAGCCTTAGAACTGTACACTTGTTAAAACATCTCATGATACCAACCTAGGAGTAAGTAGTCCCCAAAGTGCCTCTACTAAAGTGTTGCCTCAAGTTGCTGTTCCTTCAAATGTAGGCATCATAAGTGGATCCTGCAAAGTGACACATGTATTAAAGCATGTGGTTCTACTTCAAATGTTATGCCAAGAAGCCCTCACATATATATAATGTTTTAATACACTTGGCAACCCTAGTGTCAATGGCAAAACTTTTTATATCAAACTTGATTTTTAAAGAGATATGACCATGCAGGTTTTGGGAAATTTTTCATATACAATGGTATGCAATAATATAGACCATATACTAAACAGTATCTTACACAAAATTTCTTATTTACACACATTATTTAAATTTAGGTACATGAAATACAGTACAGTACCTGGAAATCTGGCAGAATAATTGATGATCAAGCCATTTCCATCACAAATAACTTGAAAGTTTAGTGAATTTAATCTTTTTCTATTGACGTACAGTACATGGCCTTATCAATACTTAGAGCCTTGATGGCAACGTGTGTACCTGCATACATAGCATAAACATTAATATATTGTGTAACAATAGGATCAATTTTATCTGTCTGCCTCATACTCTAAACAAAGGAATGACATAGTATATACAGGACTGTATACAGGTACAGTATTATATAAGCCAAACCAATATAATTCCTCAAGAGGAAAGTACACAAGGCAAGGTTGAAGTTAATATTGAGGGTAAAAAACTGTTACCTCTCTTACACCTTGTATGTTGTAGAGCCAAGAATCACAACAAAGTTGGTGGGGGGAGACTGATCATTTATTATGAAGCATGTCTCTATATGATTGGGTTCTAACAACTAGGAAAACGACTGGCATTATGGATTTCATCAATAAAACTATGAAGCTTACCATCTATAACTTCAATTACTCGTGGGAAGTTGCTGACCCTGCTGAAGGCTTGGGCTGATGTTCATAACTGTTGTGGTGTTGATGGCATATTAATTTCCTCAGCAGCCTTGGTACTCATGATGTTTGTTATTCTGGTGAATATTCTGCTGATGCTTGCTTGTGTTGGACCTGAAATAATCGTTATTTATTCAATATGTATATTTGTTGCATGAGAAAAATTATAGTATTGTTTGGCTAGGTTTTTAAACTGTAATAATACAATTTGTGTTAAAATTACTTGACTGCAACCCTATGCTGCCTAGAAAACCATGTACAATATTTAATTGTAATGGAGTAGTGAAGAAATTTAAATATTATAGTGGATTGTTTATGCAGTCCAAACATTGTTCACAAAAGATTTTATTTATGCAAAAAGTACAGTATGATACAGCACTGTATATATGCAGCTCCTGTTACTTTGGCCACTATTAGGACAAACTGTATCATGCTTACAGTTATTAATGACACGATAAGCAATAATGAAAACAGGTTACAAAGTACAATAGAGCCATTTTGTATTCAACCAATTTTTCTCATGTGTTTCAAGACCTTTATTATGATATGATATGCTTATCTTATATGGTACTTGCTTATGTAAATTGCTGATATTCTTTATCCTTGAAAAGGTATGGCACTAACAATGCATCTTTGAGCATCAAGTCTAAATAAATCTTAGTATAATGGACAAATTGAAATACAGTATTTAGAATAAAAAAAAAAATTATTGGTTATACTTAATTAATTTATATATTTCATATACAGTACAGTATATATATATATTAATATTTTTTACTTGATTTGATATATACATAAATTATGTTAAGGAAATCTGAGGATAATACATTGAGAAGATATCTATAGATAGGCTACAGTAAATTGGGGAGGAGTAACCACTAGCCTAACTTTTAAAACTAAAAAGAAAAGAAAATAATACGCATTATATTTTACTCACCTCTTGTGTCTCCAATTAACATGGTGAAAGGAGCCACTGGCATACACTCTCAAGGCAATCAATAGCTGGGTATGTGGCAGTATGGGATTTCTTCGCCTTGTTCTTCTCCTCAGCAGGGGTGAGAACTCATCAATGAGCTGCGTCAGCTCATGCCGAGGAAAGTGGTAGGTCCTTATCAGCTCGTTGTTATTGAGAGCTAGAGGGTCCAGACGGTCTCGAAAGCACCTCTCTCCTTAGAGCCCTTGCTGCCATGTCAGCCAACACGTAGTCCATGATGAAGTAGCCTCAGTCCGCTGACTGGCAGTGTGAGACCAGTCACCGATGTACAGTACAAGCAGTACTTGAAATGTTGTCTAGCATGCTTTTTGCGTGTTTAACGGTACTTTGTTTACATCGTGCCGTCTTTAAATATATATTGATATCAATTTCCACTGTAATCAATGAGAAATATTCACTAAATATGATGATATCTGAGCCCATATGGTGCACGTCGTTAACTTCTACCAGCTTTTACTACACCTCCCGAGGTGTTGTTATTAACGACGTCGCTAACGCGCCCGTGACGTCATCATTTTGCTTCTTGGATCGCGTCGGTAGTGGCCGACGTCGCTAACTCGAGTTACCGACGTTGTTAAGTTTCTTGGATCCGGCCCCAGGTTAAAGCATACGACCCTTTTTTACCGTAACCGAATAATTACAAATGTTTACGTTTTTGCATAAAAACATTTGTTCAACATAGCTGCATCAGTATTACTGTTCACATTTTAGACATTGGTATGCTCTGGTTTCACTGAACTTATATAAAACCAGGGAAAAGATTTTAACATGAGTAAGAACAAAACCATTCATTCTCGGATGAGAGGTTTTAATAAATCTGGATCGTTTTCATCTAGTGTCGTAATTTAATCAGGTTTGTAATCCTTCAAAACGGGCTAGTGAGAATCCCGCTTAAAGCTGGATTCTCACTAGCCCGTTTAAAAGGTGGACGTTCACGTTGATGACGTCACGAACACGACGTCCAGACGGGCACGGAGGGGTTGGGAGCCGTTTCTTCACAACGTCAACTTTACCGGATATGGACGAGGATTTACTTGTGTTTGCAGCAGTTTTGCTTCTTTCTGGAGAGGGGGGACGCCCAACAAGGCGACATGAAACAAAAATAATATATATATATATATATATATATATATATATATATATATATATATATATATATATATATATATATATATATATATATATATATATATATATATATATATATATATATATGCAAATTTGACTCTCTGTAAGCTTTGTGATATCATAAGTGATATATGACCCCACAGACAGATAAATAATGGACTTTCCAACTGTGTTTTTGTGTGATTCGTATAATTTTAACATCCATTTAGATTCCATTAAATGCAGAAATATTCTATTTGGGTATTAGGTCCCAGAATCTGATATAGCAGACGTTATTGATGATAATAATGAAGAGGAATGTTGTTAATCCACTGTCTGCTGCTTCTGTTGTATGCACTATATGCTGCCTGGAGCCTGGAGGGAGACTGTGGACAGTACACGAGTCACGACATCAGAGTGCGGTGGTGCCAAGCCTCCAGATCCAATGTACATTCTTATTAATCGTACATAAATTGACGAACTATACACAAATATATTATGATTAGTATTTTATTTACATAAAATCATATCATTTTGCGAACAAATAACTTTAATTCATATTATTTTCATATGTTGAGGAGCCAGCAACATTATAAACGGTCAACACAGCCAACGTCGCTACCCAAAAAGATGAATTCAGTTCATCTTCAACGTTGGACGTCGGCCGTCTCCTGGAGGTCGCGACGTGCTCCGCATTCACACTGTTCGGGCACAAACAAGGACGTTCGTGACGTCATCAACTTGAACGTCCACCGTCCTAACGGGCTAGTGAGAATTCCGCTTAACTACACGCAGGCGTCGTTAACTTCGCCCTGATCCAAGAAGCCTCTGCCCGCCTGTTGTTAGGAGCGCGGTAACTGGTACACGCCTCTGATTGGCTAGAGTCATCAATGACGTCATGAACACCTCGTAGCCAATCACGAAGCGTGTGACATGGCGCGTTTGTTTAAAACCCGCGATCAGCTGGCAGCTGTCAAAACAAGTGTCATCGCATCGCACAGTCGCACTACTGATCGAGTCTACTTGCCTTATTCATATCAAACTACAGCAGGTAAGTTAACATATTTAATTAGTATCTGAAAATGGTTTTTGGATGAATGTACACAGGCCACATATGAGGCAAATGTTGAAGAGTTAATATAATATGAAATTAATGCACAAGCAAGCTTTCGCTCTCCACTTATTTGGTCTGCCTGCTGTATGATTTACTTGGTTCATATACGTCTGTATGTCAGACAAATACATTAATACTGAGAAGATAATGATTCAATAATTATGACCTACATAGTCTTTATCAATATTAATTCAGTGTAAGCATACAATTCAATGAATTGTACAATTCAATGAATCCCCAGCTTGTGCTGGGGATGTGGCACTGTATGTGGTAACAACCACATCCAGGAACCATATAAACATATATACACATACATACAAACATACATACACATACTGTACATACAAACATATATACACATACATACAAACATATATACACATACACACAAACATATATACACATACATACAAACATAAATACACATACATACAAACATAAATACACATACATACATACAAACATAAATATATATACATACATACAAACACATATATACATACATACATACTTACATACATACATACACATACATACATACATACACATACATACACTTTGATATTTCTGCTTGCTAATTATGTACCAGTGTTACCAAACATTCTGTCAAGTGGCACAGTAAAAAACATATGGCAAAACACCAACAAAGACATATTAAGTTGGTATATAAATACACTATTATCCAAGACATAATTTTGTATTTTTAACACCCCAGTCAACCATAAAACTCCCGTATGATCTCGTCACGTGTCTCTCTACCCGTGCCACCACGATCACCATCTCCACCTAGATGGGCCTCATTTGGCATGTCCTCTTCTGGTAGGTGCTGGAAAATGAAAGTATTAAGGGATTTTGGAAATCATAGAAAAACATTGATATAAATGAGACAAATTTCAGGGTTGAATCAGTGCATTTGCAGAGATTGCATTGGCTTTGAAGTGTTTACTGGTGTCTCACTGTATTATACACAGTAAGGTAAGTAAATGCTACAATAAATGCTAAACCACAATGCATACTTACATAATTAGGATCAGGAATACCCCTCCTGACACACCGGTTGTGCAACAGGAGACAAGCAGTTATGATCTTTGCAGATCTCAAAGGAGTGTACTGCAATTCTCCACCAGACTGATGAATACATCTGTTGGATAACATTTCTTAGAGGAATATAAAAGGAAAATGTAACAGGATTTTATGGGCAAATGTGAAAAAAAACACAATCATATGTTTTTACATTAATGAGGATGAAATTTTCATTTATAATGGAGAGGGGTAAAAGTCAACAGCTTTAGAAACCTTGCCGTTGATTGGACACTCTTATGGCACTAAAAGTATGAATATAAAGTTGAGGTTTGGAGAGGGAGCAAATTATAACTATATACAGAGTTTGCCTGTGATTTGTTGAAATCAAAGGGATATTAATAAGAGAGTGACCTCCTCACCTAAAGCGATTTTTCACAATTCCTAAGGTCCGCTCCACAACGACCCTTGTTCTTACATGGGCCCTGTTGTAGAGTTCCTCTGCCTCA
This sequence comes from Petrolisthes cinctipes, assembly GCA_033782935.1. Taxonomy (NCBI): domain Eukaryota; kingdom Metazoa; phylum Arthropoda; class Malacostraca; order Decapoda; family Porcellanidae; genus Petrolisthes; species Petrolisthes cinctipes. The sequence continues at coordinate 1,512,312 of JAWQEG010000831.1, read as the reverse complement.
TTTGTGGGATTGGTGACTGGGGTCATGAGAAAAGGCTCCAATGGGTACCCACTGTCACCTGCAAGACATAGTTCCCAGAAAGATTAACTAATTTTACATACTGTACATACATATAAAACCAAACATATACTCACCTGGGAAGAATATGTATATCATACAGCCTTAGAACTGTACACTTGCTAAAACATCTCATGATATCAACCTAGCAGTAAGTAGCCCCCAAAAGTGCCTCTACTAAAGTGTTGCCTCAAGTTACAGTTCCTCCAAATGTAGGCATCATGAGTGGATCCTGCAAAGTGACACGTGTATTAAAGCATGTGGTTCTACTTCAAATGTTATACCATATGTTGCCATATATACACTAGTTTCAATGGGAAGACTTTTATATCAAAATTAATTTTGAAAGACATATTATGACCATGCATTATTTAGGAATGATTTTTTTACATACAATGGTATGGAATAATATAAAGTATATACTAAACAGTATCTTACACAAAATTTATTATTCACACTCATTATTAATTTTATATCTAGGAACATGAAATATTGTACCTGGAAATCTTGCAGAATAATTGATGATCAAGCCATTTCCATCACAAACAACTTGAACGTTTAGTGAGTGAAACCTCTTCCTATTGATGTAAATGGCCTCATCAATACTTGGAGCCTTGATGGCAACGTGTGTACCTGCATATATAGCATAAACATTAATATACTGTATTGTGTAACAAAAGGATCAATATTTTTATCTGTCTGCCTCGTACTCTAAACAAAGTAATGACATAATATCCTATATATATAGTACTGTATACAGGTACAGTATTATATAAGCCAAACCAATATAATTCCTCAAGAGGACGGTACACAATGCAAGGTTGAAGTTAATATTGTGGGTAAAAAACTGTTACCTCTCTTACACCTTGTATGTTGTAGAGCCAAGAATCACAACAATGATGGTGGGGGGAGATTGTGATCATAATTATGAAGCATTAGGTTCTAACAATAAGGACAACTACTGGCATTATGGATTTTATCAATAAAACTATCAAGCTTACCATCTATAGCTCCGATTACTCTTGGGAAATTGCTGACCCTGCTGAAGGCTTGGGCTGATGTTTGTAATTGTTGTGGTGTTGATGGCATATTAATTTCCTCAGCAGCCTTGGTACTCATGATGTTAGTTATTCTTGTGAATATTCTGCTGATGCTGGCTTGTGTTGGACCTGAAATAATAATTATTTATTCAATATGTATATTTGTTGCATGAGATAAAATATTATTTTAAAGTATTGTTTGGCTAGGTTTTTAAACTGTAACAATACAATTTGTGTTGAAATTACTTGACTGTAAACCTATGCTAACAAGAAAACTATGTACAGTACAATATTTAATTGTAATATAGTAGTGCAGGCATTTAAATATCATAGTGGATTGCTTATGCCGTCCAGACATTGTTCACAAAAGATTTTATTTATGCAATAAAGTACAGTATGATACAGCACTGTAGGCTATTATATGTAGTTCCTGTTGCTTTCGCCACTATTAGGACAAACTGTAGGCTATCAGAAAACATATATACTGCATCATGCTGACAGTTATTAATGACACGACAAGCAATAATGAAAATAGGTTATAAGACCTTTAATATGATTTGATATACTTATCTTTACATGGTATAGCCTATGCTTAGGCAAATTGCTGAAATTTTATCCTTGAAAAGGTATAGCAGAAGCAATGCATCTTTGAGCATTAAGTCTAAATCCAACTTAGTACAATAGGCAAATTTAAATATAGTATTTAGAATTATAAGACTTACATGTTCCTGGTTATACTTAGATATGGTATATATTTCACAAACAGTATTATATATATATATATAAATATATTTTACTTGATTTCATATATACATAAATTATGTAAAGGAAGTCTGAGGGTAATACATTGAGAAGATATCTCCTCATAGGCTACAGTAAATTTGGGAGGGGTAACCACAAGCCAAACTTTTAAAACTTAAACAAAAAACTTATGCATTTTATATTACTCACCAATTGTGTCTCCAATTACATGCTGAAAGGAGCCACTGGCATACACTCTCAAGGCAATCAACAGCTGAGTATGTGGTGGTATGGGGTGTCCTCGCCTTGTTCTTCTCCTCAGCAGGGGTGAAAATTCATCGACGAGCTGCTGGAGCTCATGCCGAGGAAAGCGGTAGCGCCGTATCAGCTCGTTGTCACTAAGAGCTAGAGGGTCCAAACGGTCACGAAAGCGCCTCTCTCTCCTCAAAGCCCTTGCTTCTAGGTCAGCCAAGATATATTCCATGGTGAAGGTAATCTCTCTTGCAGACGGGCAGTGCGAGACGGTCACCGCTGTACAGTACGAGCTGCGAGCACTCACACTCAGCAGTACTTGAAATGTTATATAGCATACTTTTCGCGTGTTTAACGGCACTTTGTTTACTTCTTGCCATCTTTTAATATATATTGATATCAATTTCCACTGTAAGCAATGAGAACTATTCACTAAATATAATGATATTGGAGCCCATATGGTGCGCATCGTTAACTACTATAGTCTGTCTCAGGAAACTTGAGGGAGAGATTTTAAGAAAGCCTTTGCCAAGATCGGAACACAAGTGACAGTGTGAAGGATTAAAAGGTCCCCTCGGGAGTCTGAACATGCCTCCTTCCATGTCTCCTTCCCTTTTCCTTTCCTACACACACACACACACTGTGCTGAAATGTGTAGCCTTTGTTTATCCGTTTATCTAGCAGGGATCAAAATAAGTTGAAAAATTATGCTTGGGTTGTAGAGATAAAACTAACCATGGGATATTCTTCCAGATTGTCTCATTGGAAGGAATATGTCTGAATAAATGAGTGAAGCACGTGGCTCACGCCAGAACAGAGAAGGGCGGTGTGGCAGGGGGGGGTGGGATTAACTGGGGTTGACCGATGTCTGGTTTGAGGGTTGAAGGATGGGAGTGGGCAGGTGGGAAGGTTAATGTTAATCAGTTTTCATCTTTAGTATGTTCCATGGAGATAACATAATCATACTGTTTTAGGATTGCTATAATAAAATTGTTATGAAAAGATATAAACTGATTTGTAATAGTTTTAATAGTAACATGTCCTAAGTAAAAATTTACATACTCTTAAATTTGAAAATACAATTCTCTCTCTCTCTCTCTCTCACATTTTTACATGTGTTGATATTTCTCAGTAGGGACAGTATAGAAAAAATAGATGATAAATACTTTTCATAATCTATTGTAGCTAATACAAGTAAAATAATGTATATTTAACACTAAAATTAATGCATAAATTAATACATTAATACATAAAAACGACGGTGTCTGAATATGAACTATGTTACATTCAACTCAAATCAAGTGTGTGTGTGTGTGTTGGAGGCGGAGGTGTGAAGTGATTTGTTAAGGATTAAAATATTCTCGTTTTCTATACACAGCCAGAATGAAGGCTTTTTCCTGTATATATGCTATTTTCACAGCACAATTTCTATGTTTATATGTCATTTCTCGAAAACTTCTACTGAGAACTTTCGATACCTATACATATGAAGAAATTTTAGAAACAAAAACGATTCGCCTACATTAAGTCTAAGCCCTGAATTTTGGCAAGAAAGTTAGGCATTTTTGCCACTGAAATGAGAGAGGTCGCTGATATTGACCCAAATGTACCCCCACCATAGAGACTACTATTCCGTCCCGTATTTGGTAGACAGAGAGCTGCCTGAGTTTGGGGGCCAATCGACATCACCAGCCAGGCCCGATATGCGAGATGAGCAGACCAGCTGGTATTCTAGATCTTGATATGTTCCTGCTCTAATTTTATCATATTGTAACACCCCTATTTTATATGTATTATTATTCGGGATATTTACGGGTGTTGTATATTTATATGTATTAGAATAGGTTTTTAGTGTAGAATTGTAGGGAGTAGCCAGGCGGTGATTTAAGAAAGGAATGTAAAATAATTTAATGGAGACAGGGAATAACCTGCATTTCTAATTATAATATATAATAACGAAGCTAACATTCCTATACTGTTACCGGCATTTAATTGTAACTTGCTTAGAAAATTAATTAGATTAGTTAGGGCCTACAGTCGGGACAGTACATTTTCTGGTTGGCGGAACAATACATGCCTTGAATATGTAAATAACAGTAGAGTAAAACTTTACACAAGGGAGAAAGCAATATATTTGAGCTCACTTATATGTTTGAATTAGGTTATATAATTATATACACCAGTAAGGGTAGAACTGATGGATTTGCCAGAAATTAAGATGAGTTGGTCACTACTTTGCTTAAGAGAGTGAGAGTGGGGGAGATGGCGAGGCGGTACCCTGAGTTGCTACTAGCTCATTCTGATCTCGTCTCTGCTGGTGGCAGGTAAGAGTTCCAACTCTCTCTCTCTCATCATAAATATAGTATTGTGAATATAGTGTGGTGAATTTACTAAGTCCCGTGATGGGATATAACTAAGGAATATTGTGTGGTCATATTCAGGCATAGTAAATAAATTATATTTTTTTTTCTCATGCTCTTCTGATCTCGTCTCTGCTGGTGGCAGCCATTAAATAGCATTCTCCCTTGGTGTTTAGTGAACCACGTGGTACTAAGAAAATTAACTACATTTGCTGGAAATTTAATAGTTTCATTTATAATATTGAGATTAGGATGTTATTTTTTTTATGTATTAACTATATTTCGGCCTTAGTGTGCAAAATTTATTATTAGGGAATCTTTGAAATATTGTGGGAGGGGGGACACTTTATGTAAGATTTTTTTTTTATATGTACTTAGATCTGTCACTAGCGAGGCACGGAATTATTCCTGTCCTAGTAGACAGAAAAGGGAGTAGGAACTGTATTAAGGGAGGGGGGATATTTCATAGTAATAATTGTTTTTGTTTTGGATTTATGTGTTAGCTCTGTCAACTGGCGAGACCCGGAATTATTCCTATCCTAGTTGACAGAAAAGGGAGTAGGTAAAATTAGGAAAGGGGGGGGGGACATAAATTATTATTATAGGGAACAGTTGTACTTGTAACACCAATGGATAAAATAAACGGGTTTATAATTGTCTGAGTATTTCCGTCACCGATATAACAAATAGACTGTGTACCTATATAGAGATTAGTTCTCCTTTCACAACACTGATCGTACCCCCGTTAAAATAGTAGTCTGGGTTGCTTACTCGCGAGCCTTCTTAACGTAACGTTACGCTACCCTGCCGGTGTGTGCTCACTTGGTTCCTCTGATCGACTTTGGTCTGGTGGTGGCAGCGTTTACCCAGTACTGGAGAGGAGCTGGACTTGTCCTTTGTATGATTTATTTTTGGTATTCGCAAGGCAAGTCCTGTTCCTCATCGGTATCTTGTTTTTTTTTCCAGACCAGGTTGATACAGCTATAGGATAGAGTGTAGCATACACTGGTTGTTTTTTTTTATTTGTTAAAGGCAGTAAATTTTTGTTTCCCTCCACAAGTAGAGTAAAAAAATAGAAAAATCAAAATAACGTACGGGGACAAAAATAGAGTTTTTACAATATGCTCCATACATTTTTGCCAATTTTCTGGTGTCACTTTCGCCACTGCATTTCTGTTTATTTCTTCCACCACACGCATTGTCTGATTATTATTAGAATTCTTTTATCTGACTTCCTCTTTCACCTGAGCCCATATAAGTTCTATGTGATTAAATTCACTGTGGTAGGGCGGAAGTCGTAATACTTCATGTCCATAGTCTTTTGCTATATTGTCTATTTCATATTCTTGCCTGTCTTTGCTTCTTTCCACCAGATGTAGCAGCTCAAGCTTGGAGTGTTGTGGGTTGTATTGAATGTTGTTCTTACTGTCCGAGTCATTGTCCCTGGCCAGCCTGTATTCCCTCAGGTCGAGAGGTCAGATGCGTTCGGCCTTTGACATTGACTTTGAAGTAAAAAAGATGATATTCTACCCTCAACTTTCCTGAGACAGACTATACCAGCTCTTACTACACCTCCCGAGGTGTTGTTATTAACGACGTCGCTAACCTGCCCGTGACGTCATCATTTTGCTTCTTGGATCGCGACGGTAGTGGCCGACGTCGCTAACGCAAGTTACCGACGTCGTTAAGTTTCTTGGATCCGGCCCCTCAGGAAATGTTGCTGGTACAGTTGCGGAAGGGAGTTTCTTTATCACCCTGGGCTCCTCTATACCCTACCCCACAAGGAGGTAACGGAGGTGTAGAGAGTTGAACATATAACGACGGAGATGATTGGTCGATAAGTTGCTAGGAAAGTTTAGTGATAACATAGCCTTATTATATCTAAACAAGAGAGCATTGTGGTGAACTAAATATATTATGTTTATTTGCCATATATACAGTATATGAAGAACAGTAGCATACATTGTTAATGAGAAACTGAATTATAACGCATACTGGAATAACTCGTATTTTATTCACAGTTGTGGTTGTCATACATCAGCCAACTGATCGTGATGGGAGGGGATCTGCCTGGCATTGCTTCACGGGCTCACGGCTCGTGCTGTGATTCGTTTTATGGCTTCAAATATTCATTTCTACCTTAGTAATAGGGATAGGTTATATGCTTTTTATATAATTATAGACAAATTTATAACAATTTACATTTACAGATAGTGAAGTAGTGTTATTGTTTGTCGTTAATTTTGTCATCTGTTTCCTTATTTATTTTCAGTACGAACTGTTAAAATTTATTTTGATAGAGCCTAGTGAGATGAAGAACGTTGAGTTAAAATAAGCATTTGCTTGACAAAATAGTAAGAACAACACTCTATGACGAGGAGCCTTTATTTACGACGTTTCGCGATTGCTTCTTCAGGTCAAAGGCACATCCATATAACATACAGTACTGTGTAACTTATAGTTCTATTTTTATTTGTATGTGACTGTATTCTGTTTTGTTCCACTTCCTCCGTTACCATTCCATGTATTTTTATTTTTATTTGCCCCGATGTTCTTTCCTTTCCCATTATCAGCTCGTCCTGTCCGCCTCTCCCGCTCCCCCCCCCCCCATTCTACCTCCGTTTCCCAACTTCTCTTTCCTCCTTCCCCCTCCTCCCGCCTCCCGCCTATCACGTGACCCTTCCGCCTTCCCTCTCCCCCTCTATAAGCGGTATACATATATATTCGTTTACACTATAGTCTTTTCAAAATATACTGAGCGCTGAGGCGTTGGCTGTTGGGAGGTTTTTCCCTCCCGCAATGTTGCCAAATCAGACCAATACACTTCACTCACTCTCTCATATCAGCTATTTGCTGATGCTAAATTAATCAAAATTAATACGTATACATTTACTTCACTACTAAGGCCATGTAGGTATATGAAAGTATCATTTACTTCTCATATTAACAATGATAATATATATATGTATCACAACACTGGACAGAATATTTTTCCGACGTTGTCAGTGCACCTAGGGTGAGTGTATTCAGGTATAAGTGTATAAGCTCCACCTGTCAACTCAGGTCACTACCGTCACTTTTACTCTGGCTGCCACTCAAGATGGAGCAGCACCTCTGCTACTCACTATCATGTTTTACATAGTAGAGAAAGAGAGAACTTATTTATAATGTAAATAAGTACTATTTAGAAGAGAAAGCAAATAGAGGACCTATCATTGCACCATCACGAGCAGTGGTTGTGAGGAATAAAAGTCGAAACAAACGAAATATTATGTTATATCCTCAGAAAAGTGTCGCATTTATAATACAACATAATGTGTCAACAGAAAAGGAAAGATTTACTTTTATATTTTGTTGTTAACGGCAAGCGATATATATAAGCAACAGATGAGAGAGAGAGAGAGAGAACAGGCGAAGGGTTAGTGAGGGCTGGCTGTCATTTTTAATGAGGATCTAATCCCATAATTGTCCAGACGAGATCTGGCAGGTAAATCTCGGAAGTGGCCAACGCCTTAGCGCTCAGTATATTTCAAATAGACTATACCTGTCCTCACTCATACCTGAAGAGGGCTACGTGATGTAACCGAAAAGTCGTATATCTTTTTCAATAAATTACAAATAAATGTGGGTTTTTCACTAGACTTCTGCATTCACGGCATTGTGAATTTTTCTTCTTCATTATACAGTACTGAACCTTAAATATGCGCGCTCCATGGGGAAGGGTAGAGGCGGAGGTGGTAGGGGAGGGGGAGGTTGCGGGGGAGTATACAGGCGGGGGTGAGCGAGGGAACTGGGTGTGTGTTGGGGGTGCTTGAGGAGAGGTAGGGAGGAAACGAGAGCAAAAAGGGTGGAGATAGCCAGGTTGCCGTTAAGGCTGACAAACTATATATAATAACAGAAATGATGACAGAATGAAGCTAATGACAATTGCAATGTTTACATTGGAAACATGGCAACAATGAAGATAATACAAATATACTGGTATTCAGTATCCCTAAGAATTTTCATTCAGGTCGCATGGTAAACCCTCAAACATAAACCGCATTATATAACTATAAACCCATTCACATGTAACGACTCGAAAATATATGGATATTTAACGAGCGTTAACAAAAAAAAAAAATAATATTGGGATCTTTTTAAGCTTTCCTCGCTCCGGCCAGGCGGTAGGAGAATCGAGAATGATATAGGAACGGGGCAAATATACTAATATGTCTATAGAGTTTTCCCAATGAATTTATTACACACACACACGATATTAATGAAGAATATACTAAATGATAATTATGCTGAACTTTAGCTTGGAATTAACTAAAAACATAAGAACAATGATGACCAGAATCAACCTTATAACTATACTTAGAATTAGAAGCAGAACTATACTTAGAATTAGAATCAGAACTATACTGAGAAATTAGAATCAGAACTGTACTTAGAAATTAGAATCAGAACTGTACTTAGAAATTAGAATCAGAACTGTACTTAGAAATTAGAATTAGGACTGTACTTAGAAATTAGAATCAGAACTGTACTTAGAACTTAAACTTAATCCTACCAAGAACACATGTACAAGAAAATAAATTAATCAAGAATGGCACAGAAAATCACATATAAATTAATCACAGAGAAATATACACTCACGGCGGGTAATATACCCCGAACCGTAAACTTAGAGTTAGAACCGAACTTAGAATCACAAAAGAAATTTACATGGAAATTAATACACAGAAATAAACACTCACGGTGGGTAATATACCCCGAACCGTAAACTTAGGCTATCGAAACTACCACTAAGAACTAGCTTTCCCAGATATCTTTAGACTTATCGACCTCGAGGATGGACCAGAACACACCTGTCGAAGAGGGAGTTTGGAGAGAGAATCGATCTTAATTTATCACTGTCATCATAGGACAAATTATTAATTTTAATACATCAAGCACTTATTAGACACTTACTCTTTAGTTATGGAACATTATTAGCACTTTAAGTACACTAATTATTATAGTTAACACAGACTGCTTTCAACTGTACCTGTCGAAGAGGGAGTTTGGAGAGAGAATGGGCTCTCCCCACGCTCAACGAAATATTGGAACAATTAAATTACTTCGTCAATAACCTTCTGGGGCTGCTAATTACTTTTGTAGTGAGTTTTTAAAATAGATAGGAGATAAGGTGAGTCAGGTAAGTGGTCTCGGAGGTTAGTTAACTACCCATTATTGCTAATCAGGAAAAAACATACATTGTTTTTAAAGACTCCACTATACTCGTTTGAATTCCATATAAGCTGATGCAATACTCGTTACGTATTTCATCATGGTTATTACCACGTTCCCCTGATCAACCCATTTCCCAAAATACATACACATAATTAATTTCCTACCTATTATAATAACTAACATGTCTATATTATATATATATACAAATATTATACATTTCCAGTAATAACTACCATCACGTTTTCCTTTTCATCGGCCGTGACTTCAACTCGAGGATGGACAAGAAAAATAAAAAAGGGTAACTCAAAGAGATCTATTGAATAAAAATAAAGGAGCGTTACACACATAAATATTTTTATACATATGGCCCTACATAGTAAGCAGGTCTCCATTCTCAGAGAGAGAGAGAGAGAGAGAGAGAGAGTTGAAGTGGGGGAGGGGGAGAGTGAGAGGAAGAGGACGAAACATACAAACAGATGGACAGAGAGAGGGGGAGAGAAAGGCAAACAGAGAGAGAGAGAGAGAGAGAGAGAGAGAGAGGGCAAGAATGACAAACAGAGAGAGAGAGAGAGAGAGAGAGAGAGAGAGAGAGAGAGAGAGAGAGAGATGATTATTATGATTGTAGAAAATTTCGTTTGTGATGAATGGAGAGGACTTGTTATGAGGTTTTCTGCAATATTATAACAGAGAGTTACACATCAGGCCGTGCAATTCCTTGTGTAGTGTGTTGCAATGTTCCCTAAACTAGGGATTCATAACTTCTGTGATATAATGTAAAAGGCACACAGATAATAACACATAACAATACAATTTCGACGTAAATATTTTGGTATCCCAAATAAAAAGAAATATATAAAGCATAATATATTAAGTGACGTATAAAAAAACATGTGAAGCAACCAACACCTCGAAGCGTTACTTGATAATCTCGGGGCCTCAGTCTCAGGCCACGACCTTCAATCCCGAGGTTGAGGTATAAAAAAATGATAAAATAAGGACTTTGTGTGGCAATAAAGAAATGTTGCTTATATAATACCATGTTGTCTCTTTTATCGAATTATACCATAGTTCTTGGTTAGGTAAGTAAAGTAACGTTTATGTCTATAATATAATTTGAAAGAAAATAATTAAAAATATACCTTTTCTTAATAAAAATATATATGTTAAAAGCATCACGATCGGCAACACTCTCCACACCCTACATTGCAGTTCTTGGGTGGTGAGGAAATAAAGTAAAAATTTTAATACGTGCAGTGTAATGTGTTGTAAATATTGTAACCACGATGTAATTAAATATAAATTATATGAGCGAGAAAGATATATATGAAGTAAAAAAATAACGTATGAAAAAGAAGAGAAAGTGAAGAGAAAGAATACAGGTGCTGAGAGGGAGGGAGGAAGGTTGAGGTGGAAGGGCGAGGCATGTTTGTCAGGTGTTTGGGTGGTTAGCCCGCAATATATATATATATATATATATATATATATATATATATATATAATTGTTATGCATTTTGCTATAGAATAAATATATAAATGTATAATGAATAAGAAAAATTCACTATGCCGTGAATGCAGAAGTCTAGTGAAAAACCCACATTTATTTGTAATTTATTGAAAAAGGTATACGACTTTTCGGTTACATCACGTAGCCCTCTTCAGGTATGAGTGAGGACAGGTAGTGTAAACGAATATAAATGTATACCGCTTATAGAGGGGGAGAGGGAAGGCGGAAGGGTCACGTGATAGGCGGGAGGCGGGAGGAGGGGGATGGGGGAAAGAGAAGTTGGGAGGGGGAAAGAGAGTAGGGGTGGGTGAATTCACGCAGGCGGAAGGAAACGGAGGTAGAATGGGGGGGGGGGGGGCGGGAGAGGCGGACAGGACGAGCTGATAATGGGAAAGGAAAGAACATCGGGGCAAATAAAAAAAAATACATGGAATGGTAACGGAGGAAGTGGAACAAAACAGAATTCAGTCACATACAAATAAAAATAGAACTATAAGTTACACAGTACTGTATGTTATATGGATGTGCCTTTGACCTGAAGAAGCAATAGCGAAACGTCGTCAATAAAGGCTCCTCGTCATAGAGTGTTGTTCTTACCATTTTGTCAAGCAAATGCTTATTTTAACTCAACGTTCTTCATCTCACTAGGCTCTATCAAAATAAATTTTAACAGTTCGTACTGAAAATAAATAAAACAGATGACAAAATTAACAACAAACGATAACACTACTTCACTATTTGTAAATGTAAATCGTTATAAATTTGTCTATAATTATATAAAAAGCATATAACCTATCCCTATTACTAAGGTAGAAATGAATATTTGAAGCCATAAAACGAATCACAGCACGAGCCGTGTGCCTGTGAAGCAATGCCAGGCAGATCCCCTCCCATCACCATCAGTTGGCTGATGTATGACAACCACAACTGAGAATAAAATACGAGTTATTCCAGTATGCGTTATAATTCAGTTCCTCATTAACAATGTATGCTACTGTTCTTCATATACTGTATATATGGCAAATAAACATAATATATTTAGTTCACCACAATGCTCACTTGTTTAGATATAATAAGGCTATATTATCACTAAACTTTCCTAGCAACTTATCGATCAATCATCTCCGTCGTTATATGTTCAACTCTCTACACCTCCGTTACCTCCTTGTGGGGTAGGGTATAGAGGAGCCCAGGGTGATAAAGAAACTCCCTCCGCAACTGTACCAGAGCAAGAGGCAGAGTGAAGGAGCAGTGGCGCTGCGGCCTGCTTTAGCCCAGCCAAGGGTGGAATCCAAAGAGATCGTTTAGCAATACGTCGCTTATACCAATGTCGGTAATAACTAACTACACACAGGTGTCGTTAACTTCACCCTAATCCAAGAAACCTCTGCTCTCCCGTTGTTAGGAGCGCAGTAACTGAGACACACCTTTGATTGGCTAAAGCTATCAATGACGTCATGGGCACCTTGCAGATAATCACGAGGCGTGTGACAATGCACGTTTGTTTACAAACTGCGATCAGCTGACAGCTGTCAAAACAAGTCTCTTTTTATCGCTCTACTGTGTCTACTCGACTTATTCATTTCAAACTATAGCAGCTAAGTTCACAGTTTTTATTTAGTATCTGAAAATGGTTTTTGGAGTCATACTAAATGTAAATAATGAAAAGGTTATGAAATGCTGAAATGATTTTATGCATACTTTGTATGGTAATTACATTAATCATTCATTATACAGTACTTGGTTTTAGCATTACATTAACTATTAACATACTTGTATTTTGTTTAAAACAATGATGTATAACACTGTAATGTATTTACAGTAGTGTACTGTGATAAATTTATGTAGCACTCTGTGCTCTGCCATCTAACTGATACCCAATATTCTAATCCTGTTCCCACCCCCTGTCAGTGCTTATAGTGGTGAAACCATGATCCATTCTTTGGAGATCGTTTAATAACAATGTATATTCTGAACACACAGCAGAATACGTATTGTTGCCACACTTCCTCCATGCACAAGAGGACATTAGGGACATCCTAGAAGTGATAATGGAGTCATCAGGAAGCCACAGCTGCTATTAGAGAAAGTGCAGCAGCACAGAAACAAACCGCTGAAGCCATTATAGCGCTGGCTTCTACTGTAAGGGTGTTTATTGAGAAATAAGGAAAATAACTTTGGATCAGGACCCCGTAAGGGAAGTATTGCCTGCGGTAACAAAAGCAGTACTTCAAGGGTTTTGGCGTCCCTTCGGCCCCAGCCAATCCTTTTCAGTTCTTCAACCATCCCTCCATTCCTTTTCTTTCCTTCGTACTTGATGTCCCACCTCTCTGTCACCCCTTCCCACTGGTGAGGGCTGGTTCTATCCAGAAATGAGGAATTTGGCATCCGCTATCACACCCTGGCCTGTTCTGTCTGTCTCTCTTACTGTTTCTCATTCCTTCTGGGTAGCTGACGAGATCGCCCGATTGGGTGGCACAACAAGGAAGACTACAGACAGTGGGAATGTTGGCACGGGGTACATACCCATGAACCAGCAGTTTCCTTGTCTGCTGCCTTCGAAGAAACAGATCTCACTATCACCCTGACTCCCATTTGGGGTCCGAGCATCTGCGCGGCTTCGGTCAACCAGACTCAGGACTGCTCGGCCAGACAGTCTGGGGAACTACAACAACAACAACAACAACAACTTTGGATCAGGATGGTTTTTCTAAAGCAATCTTAGAATGTTTATTGTGTTGTTGGAATGTGTGACTGTGTGCAGTTCAGTGTTCCTTACAGTATGCTCCTAATTTGGCTAGGAGCATACAGTGTTGTCATGGTAGGGAAGACAGTAATAGTATGCTCCTAGCCAAGTTAGGAGCATACTGTAAAGAACACTGAACTGCACACAGTCACATTCCAACAACACAATAAACATTCTAAGATCCCATTGGAAAAACCATGTAATTGTAATGTAAATGTAACCAATAACACCAACTTAGGAAATAGATATACTGTATATATATAGTTTGGTGATTCTGCATGCCAATACTGTACCAATGTTACCAAACATTCTGTCACATGCCACATTAAAAAAACATATAGCAAAACACCAACAGACATAGAAATAATAAGTTGGTAAATAAATACACTATTAACGAAGACACAATTTTATATTTTTAAACCCCCATTCAACCATAAAACTCCCTTATGATCTTGTCACGTGTCTGTCTACCCGTGCCACCACGATCACCATCTCCAACTTGATGGGCCTCAATCGGCATGTCCTCTTCTGGTAGATGTTGGAAAATGAAGGTATTCAAGGATTTTAGAAATCACTGAAAAACATTGATATATTAAGACAAACTTCAGGGTTGAAGCAGTGCAATTGCAGAGATTGCATTGTACAGTATTATAATACCTTTGGCTTTGAAGTATTTACTGGTGTCTCACTGTACTTATATAGCACCACAGTACGGTAAGTTAATGCAACAATAAATGGAAAGCCACAGTGCATAGCCAACTTAAATTGTTAGGATCAGGAATACTCTTACTGACACACATGCTGTCCAGCAGGAGACAAGCACTTACAATCTTTGCAGATCTCAAAGGAGTGTAGTGTAATTCTCCACCAGACCGATGAATACATCTGATGGATACCATTCATTAGAGAGATATAAAAGGAAAATGTAACAGAGGATTTAATGGCCAATGTGAACAAAAAGCAATCATATGAAATACATTAATAAAGGTGAAATTTTCATTTCATTATAAAGTCGTTGATTGGAAACTCTTATGGCACTCAACGTATGAAATTAGAGTTGAGGTTTGGAGAGGGAGCAAATTATAACTATATATGTGATTTGTTGAAAACAAAGGGATATTAAAAAGTCACTTCCTAACCTGAAGCGATTTTTCACTACTCCTAAGGTCAGCTCCACAATGACCCTTGTTCTTACAAGGGCCCTGTAGTAGAGTTCTTCTGCCTCATTTGTGGGATTGGTGACTGGGGTCATGAGAAAAGGCTCCAATGAGTACCCACTGTCACCTGCAAGACATTGTTACCAGAAAGATGAACTATTTATACATACTGTACATACATATATAACCATACATAAACTCACCTGGGAGGAATATGTATATCATACAGCCTTAGAACTGTACACTTATTAAAACATCTCATGATACCAACCTAGGAGTAAGTAGTCCCCCAAAGTGCCTCTACTAAAGTGTTGCCTCAAGTTGCAGTTCCTCCAAATGTAGGCATCATGAGTGGATCCTGCAAAGTGACACATGTATTAAAGCATGTGGTTCTACTTCAAATGTTATGCCAAGAAGCCTTCACATATATACATATATAATTATTTACTACACTTGGCAACCCTAGTGTAAATGGGAAGACTTTTTACATCAAACTTGATTTTTAAAGAGATATGACCATGCAGGTTTTGGGAATTTTTTTATATACAAGAGTATGCAATAATATAAATCATATACTAAACAGTATCTTATACAAAATTTCTTATTTACACCTATTATTTAAATCTAGGTACATGAAACGCAGTACAGTAACTGGAAATCTGGCAGAATAATTGATGATCAAGCCATTTCCATCACAAACAACTTGAACATTAAGTAAGTAAAACCTTTTCCTATTGACGTAAATGGCCTCATCAATACTTGGAGCCTTAATGGTAATGTGTGTACACCTGCATACATACCATAAACATTAATATATTGTGTAACAATAGGATCAATTTTATCTGTCTGCCTCATACTCTAAACAAAGGAATGACATAGTATATACAGTACTGTATACAGGTACAGTATTATATAAGCCAAACCAATATAATTCCTCAAGAGTAAGGTACACAAGGCAAGGTTGAAGTTAATATTGTGGGTAAAAAACTGTTACCTCTCTTACACCTTGTATGTTGTAGAGCGTAGAATCACAACAATATTGGTGGGGGAGACTGTGATCATTTATTATGAAGCATGTCTCCATATGATTGGGTTCTAACAGCAAAGAAAACAACTGGCATTATGGATTTCATCAATAAAACTATGAAGCTTACCATCTATAGCTTCAATTACTCGTGGGAAGTTGCTGACCCTGCTGAAGGCTTGAGCTGATGTTCACAACTGTTGTGGTGTTGATGGCATATTAATTTCCTCAGCAGCCTTGGTACTCATGATGTTTGTTTTTCTTGTGAATATTTTGCTGATGCTTGCTTGTGTTGGACTTGAAATAATCGTTATTTATTCAATATGTATATTTGTTGCATGAGAAAAAAATATAGTATTGTTTGGCTAGGGTTTTAAACTGTAATAATACAATTTGTGTTAAAATTACTTGACTGCAAACCTATGCTGTTTAGAAAACTATGTACAATGTTTAATTGTAATAGAGTAGTGAAGAAATTTAAATATTATAGTGGAATGTTTATGCAGTCCAAACATTGTTCAAAAAAGATTATAAGTATGCAAAAAAGTACAGTATAACAGCACTGTATATATGCAGCTCCTGTTACTTTGGCCACTACTGTATTAGGACAAACTGCATCAGAAAACATACTGAATCATGCTTACAGTTATTAATGACACGATAAGCAATAATGAAAACAGGTTACAAAGTACAATAGAGCCATTTTGTATTCAAAAAATTATTCTCATTTTTTTCAAGACCTTTATTATGATATGATATGCTTATCTTATATGGTATTTGCTTATGTAAATTGCTGATATTCTTTATCCTTGAAAAGGTATGGCACAAACAATGCATCTTTGAGCATTAAGTCTAAATCTATCTTAGTATAATGGACAAATTGAAATACAGTACTGTATTTAGAATGAAAAAAAAATTATGTTACTGGTTATACTTAATTAAGATATATATATATATATATATATATATATATATATATATATATATATATATATATATATATATATATATATATATATATATATATATATATATATATATATATATATATATATATATATATATATATTTTTTTTTTTTTTTTTACTTAATTTGATATATACATAAATTATGTTAAGGAAATCTGAGTTTAATACATTGAGAAGATATCTATAGATGGGCTACAGTAAATTAGGGAGGGGTAACCACTAGCCTATATCGTAACCAATGGGGTTCAGAGGTGCGGCCATTGCGTACTGGCTACTGTTTAACGTTGGGAAGTTTTTAAAAGCACCTCGGTGACCTACCCTTCCAAAGGTAAGTCTCACCCCGCCTCCACGTGGTAACCTCGGGGGACACCTCCCTATTTTTAGTTGATTTTATTTTAAAAGGCTGGAGGTGAAGCCAAAGGGGGAGGCGGTGTGGGGGCACATTAGGTTCCCCCACATATAGGTTTTAAATTTCTGTAATGTATATATTTTAATTACGTATATTTTTTTTAAGTGTTTTTATGTAATTCTCTTTTTCTTATTATTGTGGTGTTTTTTAAGATCTTGACAATGTTGATGGCCCGTGTCCCTCCGGGAATAGACGCTGCGTTGGCCTTGCCAGCCATCAGCGGCCCCCCAATGGGGAGACGGACGGCTGCGGCTAGTGGCGGGGAGGGGTCTCCAGTCTGCCCTGTGGGGGGCAGGAAAGGGGATGAATACTTGAGGGTGGTTGGGATCAATGTGAATGGAATGGTGAATGAGGTGAAAAGGAGAGAGATAGTGGAGTGTTGCAGAAGAAGTAGAATAGATGTGTGTGGGATAACAGAGACGCATGTGAAAGGATGGGGGGGTGGAAGAGAGTGGGGATGGAGGGAAGAGTGTGTTGTGGGAAGGAATAGAAGGTGGCTTGGTATGGACTGGTATGGATGAAAAAAGTAAAGGGAGAGGAATGGAAGGGTGTGCATTGTTGGTGTCTGGGAGAGTGTGGAAAGGAATAGATGGGCATGGAAGGAAGGGAACAAGAATAGTATGGTTGACTGGCAAGATTGGTATTGTGAAATATGCATGGGTCTGCGCGTATGCTCCGGTGAACGCACAGACCAAAGTGGGAAAGGCAAAAATGAAAGAGTTCTGGGATAAAATGAATTAATGTCTAAGAAAGTTTGAGAGTGGGAGGAGGATAGTGTTGATAGGAGACATGAATGGGAAGGTACGGAATGAGAGAAGAGGAAGTGTAGTTGGCAAGTGTGGTGTGAATGGGATAAATGAGAATGGTGAGTGCCTGGTGGATGTGTGTGCCGAGGCAGGGTTGTTCCTCGCCAACATCTGCTTCGAGCACAGACTGATCCACAGGTACACGTGGAAGAGGAGGGATGAGAGGGGTGAGCAAATGAGTTTGATAGATTACATAGCTGTGGATAAAAGGTTAAGGAAAGATGTGATGGATGCTAGAGTGGTGAGAGAAATGTTTTAGTGCTCTGACCACTATGCGGTGTTGGCAAGGATTAGAGTCAGGGCAAAATGGGAGTATGGTAGGAAGGATAGAGGGGGGAACAAGAGGGAGGTGGCAAGTGGAAGATTGAATGACAGTGAGTACAGAGAGGTATATAAGAGGAGGGTGGGTGAGGTGCTGGAGAATGCTAGGCTGAGTATGGGGGAGGGAGTGGGAGTGAATGAGGTATATGAAGTGTTTAAGGCAATAGTAATGAGAACAGCAGCAGAGGTAGTCGGATATAAGACACAGAAGAGGGGCAAGAAAGGGAGTGCTTGGTGGTCAGATGAAGTGAAAGATGCTGTAGAGAAGAAAAGGAAGGCGTATAGGAGAACATTACAGAGGAATGTGTCAGAGGAAGTGAAAGAGAGGTGGAAGAGAGAATACAATGTATGTAAGAGACAAGTGAAGAGGATGGTGAGTGAGAGTAAAAGGAGAGTGGATGAGGAGTTTGGCATGAAACTGAGTGAAAAGTTTAAAGAAGACAAGAAATTATTCTGGAAGGAGGTTAAAAGAGAAAGAGAAGGAAAGTCTGGTAGCGTGAGAATGAAGAGAGAAGATGGAGCTACTGTGAGTAGAAGTGTGGAAGTGAAAGAAGTGTGGAAGAGGCATTTTGATGGTCTGATGAATTGGGGACGGGAGGGGAGGCGGTGGTGACATGCATGGGGATGGAGGCAGGTGGTAGACGACAGGATGTACAGGGAGATTTAGGAAGGGAAGAGGTTAGGAAAGCAATAGGAAAGTTGAAGATGGGAAAGGCACCGGGGGTGGATGGGATAACTGCTGAAATGTTAAAGTGTGGGGGGGAGGTAGTGGTGGAGTGGATGTTGCTTATATGCACATTGGCTTGGAGGCAGGGAGAGATGCCAGAGGATTGGATGAGAGCCATAATTGTATCTTTGTATAAGGGGAAGGGGAGTAAGGAGGAGTGTGGCAGCTATAGGGGAATAAGCCTCCTTAGTGTACCGGGGAAGGTGTATGTGAAGGTTCTTACTGAGAGACTGGTTGATGTAACAGGGAATAAAGTTAGTGAGGAGCAGGGAGGGTTCAGAAAGGGTAGAGGATGTGTGGACCAGATATTTGCATTAAAATCAATAGTGGAGAAATATATTGGGAAGGGTAGGAAGTTGTATGCTGCCTTCATGGACTTGGAGAAGGCATACGATAGGGTTGATAGGAAAGCTATGTCAGAGGTGTTGAGAATTTATGGTGTTGAGGGGTCTTTGCTGAAGGGCATTGAGGCCTTCTATGCAGGTGCAAAAGCATGTGTACGGGTAGAGGGTGATCTAAGTGAGAGTTTTAATATTGGTGTAGGGCTGAGACAGGGATGTGTTATGTCACCGTGGCTGTTCAATATATATATGGATGGTTGTATGAGAGAGATGAAAGCCAAAGTGAATGGTCTGGGGGTGAAGCTGAGGCTGAATGAAGCAAATTGGTCCTTGGCGGCAAGTTTATTTGCGGATGACACTGTGTTGATGGCTGAGAGTGAAAGGGAGTTACAGAGAGTGGTGGAAGAATTTCAGTCTGTGTGTAAACGAAGGAAACTGAAGGTGAATGTTGGTAAAAGTAAAGTGATAGTATTTGAGAGAGCAGAAACTGAAGTGACTGACTTTGCTACACCTTACAGAGTGGGAGTACCAACTGGGACGAAGTGTGAGATAACTCTGAGGGGTGAGAGTATGGAGGAAGTGAAGGAGTTTAAGTACCTCGGTACAGTTCTGTGTAAACATGGGAGTATGGAAGGAGAAATTAGGGAGAGAGCAATGAGGGGTAGACAGGTCATAGGATCACTGGGGAGGATTATGAAGGGTAGAAGTGTGAGTATGGAAGTGAAAATGGGACTACGAAACAGTATAATCCTGCCAACACTGACATATGCGTCGGAGACATGGACATGGAGTAGGGCTCATCAGTCTAGAATAGGTGCTGTGGAAATGAGTTACTTGAGAGGAGCATGTGGACTTACAAGGTGGGATGGAGAAAGTAATGAGAGTGTATATGAGAGGTGTGGTATGAGTGAGAAGGCAATTGGTATTGAATGTGGAGTGGTTGAGAGAGTGAAGCGTGATACATTGAGGTGGTTTGGACATGTAGAGAGAATGCAAGGTGAGGAGTTTGTAAAGAAGGTGTATGGAAGTGAAGTTGTGGGACCTGGTGTGAGAGGCAGACCTCCTGTTAGATGGCAGAACAGAGTGGAAGAGTATGTAAGGGAGAGAAACATGAGGGGTAGAGGAGGGCTTGACCAAGTAAGGAGGGAGTGTTGGAACAGGGAGAACTGGAGGCACTTCTGCCGTGGCCACCCCCTTGGGGGGAGTTCCCGGAGGGAACGAGGCGTCAGAGTTATAGATAGATAGATAGATAAATATGCATTATATTTTACTCACCGTTTGTGTCTCCAATTAACATGCTGAAAGGAGCACCTGGCATACACTCTCAAGGCAATCAACAGCTGGGTATGTGGTGGTATGTGATATCTTCGCCTTCTTGTTCTCCTCAGCAGGGGTGAGAATTCATCAATGAGCTGCGTGAGCTCATGCCGAGGAAAGCGGTAGTGCCTTCTCAGCTCATTGTCATTGAGAGCTAGAGGGTCCAGATGGTCTCGAAAACGCCTCTCTCTCCTCAGAGCCCTTGAGGTAGGCGAATGTGTGTTATTGTGGGATGAGGTTGATGGCGTGGGTAGGAGCAGCGTGGGGTATGTGTGTAGGTGTGGCTGTGGTGCGTGGACAGGACATGGTTGTGGTAGTGGCGTGGATAGGAGTGGTGAAGGGTGTGTATGTGGGTGTGGTATGACAGCTTGGTAATGTTGTGGGGTGGGGAGGAGTGGTGGGCGGTGATACGATGACGTGGTGGATGGGTGAGGTAGAGGGGTGAAGAAGTTGGAGGAAGGATGCACGGATGCGTGTGTGGGTGAGTGTGTTTGTGGTGGTGTGGTGTCGGTGAGTGCAGGTTTGACCCGTTCCCAGGACGTGACGTATGGTTTACCCGCTACCAGGATGGTAATGGTCGCGTCCGTCCTGGAGATAACGGGATGTGGTCCAGTGTAGGGCTCCTGCAGCGGTGTCCGGTGTTCATCCATGCGGAGGAAGAGGTAAGGGGTGGAGTGGAGACCAGGAGGTGTGTAGGTAGTCCTGGCGACGTTGTGACGCGAAGGTGTAGGGTGGGTGTTATTGATGGCCGCCTTCAGTGCCGGGAGGAATGACAGGTTGGAGGTATCGAGGTCCGGTGAAGGGACATGTTCTGGTGTCCTCGCCGAACACTAGCTCCACTGGGGAATGGTGTAGGTCCTCTTTGACAGTGGCACGGATGGTGAGGGGGATGAGAGGTAGGGCGTCTGTCCATTGGTCCAGCTACAGCGCCCTGAAGGCGTCCTTAAGTCTTCTGTGCAGACTTTACACCATCCCGTTACTACACAGGTGGTACACTGTGGTCCTCGGCCATAAGGTCCCCAGTAGTGTCAGCATATCCTGCCACGCCCTCGACTTGAATTGGGCCAGGGTACCGAAGTTGGAAACCCAGTTGCTGAGGAAGTGGCGGGCAGTACCTTCAGCTGTAATGTCGCTCATGGGATAGCGGTGCACCAACGTGTCGTCCTGTCAATGCAGGTGAGGAGATAACGTGCACCACGCGATGGAGGTAGGGGGCCCACGATGTCCACGTGTACAGTGTGGAACCTGCTAGTAGGCACAGAGAACTCATGAAGTGGGGGTCGGGTGTGGTGTCCTACCTTAGCACGTTGGCAAGGTGTGCAGGAGGCGACCCACTCCTTCACCTGCTTCCTCATACCTGGCCAGACTGCATGGTGGCTGACGAGATGGAGAGTGCCTGCAGCACCTGGGTGGTTGAGGAAATGAAAGTGATTAAAGACATATGACCAGAACTGGGTAGGGATATAGGGGCATGGCGAGCCGTAAGATGTGTCACACCACAGCTTGGTAACCGCGTCTGAAGTGGATAAGTATTCCAGACGGAGTCCCATGTCGCCTGTGATGAGGTCGTGCAGGTGTGTGTCGGTATCTTGGACCGCTGCGATCGCTGGGAAGTCAAGGATTATAGCGATGTTAGGTTGCGATGGTGGTGCTCTTGATAATGCGTCGGGCCACAGCGTTGTCCTCGCCCCTGATGTGTCGGATATCTGTCATGAACTCTGACACGAATGCCAGGTGGCATGTCACCCTCGGGAGACCAGTTGGTGCCCAGTTCTTGCATTGCTGTAGTAAGAGTCTTGTGGTCGATGTGGATGTGGAAGTGTTTGACAGCATCGTGGATGGCTACCAGCTCTCTGTCAAAGGCACTGTACTTACGCTGTGGTGGCTCCAGACATTTACTGAAACATGCGATGTGTTTCAAAGCACCGTCCACTTCCTGCTGTAGGACAGCACCAATTGCGTCGTTGGAGGCGTCCATATATATGGATGTAGGTGCGTGAGGAGTTGGGTAGGCGAGTAGAGTGGTGTCTGCCAACCTAGTCTTGATGGTGTTGAAAGCTTCCTCCACTGCTGTGGACCATACTAATTTCTTTTGTGAGGATTTCTTCAATTCTTTCAGGATGTCATGAAGTGGTGCGAGGGCAGAGGTGGTGTGGGGAATGAAGCAGTGGTAATAGTTCACAACCCCTAAGAATTCCCGAAGTTTCTTGGTGGTAGTAGGTACCGGGAATTCCCTGACAGCCTCTACCTTCTGTGGGAATGGAATGATGCCATCGGGAGTGACACGGTGGCCGAGGAAGTCCAGACTGTCAGCTCCCAAGACGCATTAAGAGGGGTGTACCTTGGGGCTGTAGTGTTGGAGTCAGCTGAACTGTTCCCTAAGGTGTTGTTGGTGCCGCGTATGGTTGTCGGATGCCACCAGGATGTCGTCAATGTACACGACAGTCCAGTCAAGGCCCCTCAGCACATTATCCATGAACCGTTGGAACGTCTGGGCGGAGTTGCGTAACCCAAAGTTCATGGACGAGAACTCAAATAGGCCTAAGGGAGTGGTGATTACCATCTTCTTGATGTCATCCTCCGCGACAGGAATTTGGTGGAAGGCACGTACCAGGTCAATCCTGGAGAATATCGCACACCCTTGGAGTTTGGAGTGGAAATCCAGGACGTGTGGTATTGGATACCTGTCGGGTATGGTGACTCGGTTGAGCGCTCTGTAGTCGCCGCATTCACCTTCCTGCTGCTTTGGCACCATGTATAGAGGCGATGCCCAAGCGCTCTCTGACGGTCACGCTACCACCTGTTGCAGCATTAGGTTGAACTCACGTTTCGCTGCCTCCAACCGCACGGGGGTCATCCTCTGGGGTTTGGCGAAGACGGGTGTCCCAGTCATGGTTATGGTGTGGTGAATACCTGGGTCGTCTGTGTGGTTTGTGGTGGTGGTCGATAGTAAGTCAGGGTACTCGTGTAGTATGTTGTCATATGAGTTGGCGTGAAGTATGTGTGTAATGGTAGGTGTGGAGTTTCGGTAGTGTTTTGTGGGAATTATGGTACCTGTTGTGTGGTGAATTAAGCGTTGTCTCTTGGCATCAATGAGGAGATCGTGTGCCGTCAGGAAGTCTAGACCCAGGATGGGGGCCTGGGCGTCTGCCACAACGAATGTCCACAACACGTACTCCTGCTGTATTAGGAACCCCTGCTCCTGGTACCATACATGGCGATGGGAGATTTGTTGTTGGCCGCTAGCAGGTCGTATGCCGTCGAAGCCTCGCTCTGTCTGTCCTTATCCAGGGGAGGAACAATACTTGCCTTGGACCCTGAGTCCACGAGGAAGTTTTCCCTCGACTCTAAATCTTCAACTCACAGGAGAGTACGAGCGGTATGGTGAGGTGTATGAGGATACTTGATCGTGTGTTGCTGGGCCGGTGGCAGTGGAGTGGTTGCAAGGTTTGCGGTCGTGTTGTGCTCGGTCGGCGGAGGTGTTTGGTGACGGTGCGTAGGTGTGGTGGTGGTCGGCCCTGCGTTGGATGACGTGGTGCGGGCGGTAGCATGGAGGGCGTTGTCTTCCCACTGTCTTACTCGTTTCCCTGGTTCTGCCTGATGGTAGGGCGGTTAGCGGATGAACCCCTCTGGCAAGGGGGGCAGCAATTCCGTGCAGCGTGACCAAACCTCTGGTGGTACATGCAGAGGTGCGGGTCCTGCCAGTGTTGTTGAGGAGCGGTTGTCGGTGGTAGTCGCTGTGTAGGAGATAGTAGGTGGGCTAGTGACAACCACTAGTGCTGGTGATGTAGTGGCGAGGACTGGAGTAGGTCGATTTTGTTTGACAGGGCCTGGACCTGCTGCGCTAGGGTGTCATAGAGGTACGGTGATGTGGCAGGATGTTGCTGTGGAGGTAGAGCGTGCTGCTGTTGAGGCAGTTGTTGTTGTTGTTGAAGTTCCTCAAGCTGTCTGGCCGAACAGCCCCGAGTTCTTGAGGAAGGCTATGGCTTGAACCGGGCTTTCCCACAGTGCCCTCAGTGAGTGTATCTTGTGTTGTTGGCGAGTGTCATTGTGTTCGTTGCAGTCTTCCATGATGTGTTTAATAGAATGGGGTGCTGTGTTGCATCCTGGGCAGGTATCTGTGATGGCTCTGTCTAGTTTCTTTTGATATGTTAGAAGAGCCGGATGGTGGCCGCTTTTCAACCTGGCCAGGTGGACTCTGTCTTCGCGGGGTAGGGAGGATTCTGATGGGTGGATGTCAGGGGGTCGTGCATGCAGCAGGGTGTTTTTAAGTTTTTTGATGGAATGGTGGGTGATTTGAGTGTGGATGTGTTTTTTGAGGCTGGTTTGGGGTGGGCAGGGTGTAAGAGATGATAATATTTGTGTGTGGTATCGTGTACTGGGGGTTGTTTTGATGTTTCTTGGCATCTCTGGGTGTTTTACCATGTAGTGTAGTGGGTGGTGTAGATTTCTGGAGGCTGCGGCAAATGTTTGTGTGCCTCTCATGTCAAGGTGGCCCTTAATC
This sequence comes from Petrolisthes cinctipes, assembly GCA_033782935.1. Classification (NCBI taxonomy): domain Eukaryota; kingdom Metazoa; phylum Arthropoda; class Malacostraca; order Decapoda; family Porcellanidae; genus Petrolisthes; species Petrolisthes cinctipes. Next base: position 1,486,821 of record JAWQEG010000831.1, on the reverse strand, counting down.
TTGAGGATTTTGGTTTCGTGGTGTAAGTGACCTGTAGGTGTGGTAGCTGTGCAGCCTGTGATTATTCTTAGGGCTCTGTTTTGTATGGTCTGTAGGGTGTTGAGATGAGTCTCAGTGAGGTTTGAGGCCCAGGCGGGGCTTGCGTAATCCATCACTGATCGGATATATTGTTTGTACTGTCATATAATTATGTGTTAGGGTTATCTTTGTATATTGTAATGTCATATAATTATGTGTTAGGTTTATCTTTGTATATTGTCATGTCCTAGATTTGGGGTATTTCGAATGTTTCACTTGTCAGCCAGTTCAAAGATTGTTTCTGAACCAGTCGGATCAGAGCTAGTTTCGGAGCACTTCAGTATTTGCATTATATGTATACATTTTATTATTAACCTTTCTTTTGATTAATCACAGTGATATGGTTACTTTAAGTATTTGGATGCTAGGCTGAGGTAACATGGGTTTCATACATTACATTTAGGGAACTTATAATGAAGTTCACTTCCTAGCCAATCCCAGTCAACCTCAGCTCTTGTACAGCCAATCCCTGACCAGTAGGAGTTTTCTTAAACTGGAGAATTTTCCATGAGAGTCAGTCACTCCTCACCCTTCATCAACACTAGACCTTTGTGAAACACTGTGGATATTACTGCTGCAAGTCGGGTGTCTGCTTGTATTTGCTGTGTTTCTGCATACTTAAGTATCTTTTGCTGTGTTCCTGCATTTCTCTTTTCATTGATCAGTATCTTATCTGAGTGCGTACTTCATATATACTGTGTCCTTATACCTAGCTTAGGTTTACATTAATCAGTATCCTACTTTTATGTGTGTACTTAAACTTACACTGCATCCATATACCATAACCTAGCTTTGGTATCTTTAGTAATATACCCATGACTAGGGTAGTGATTCAAGTGACTCATTAACAGTAACCATTGGTAATCACAAGGTGAATTGGTCGTGCATACTAAGTGTTGGTGTATCTTATGTTGTTTGTTAATTATATTAATAATATTACCAAACCCTTTACTTCATCCTATCATAGGTCAATTATATCCCATAAATAATATAATCTATCTGCACTATTTTTGCTTACATACCTGGTTTTGGGGTGAGTTTCCTATCAGTGAACCTAACTTGCCCTTATCCAATACCTTTTGAATGACATAAGTTCTACTATGGGAACCACCCTTGGACTGGATATGTAACGGTACACTGTGGTTGTGGTTTCTTTGGTGTGTCCAAATGTTGTGCTGGTAAGTGATCTGAGGGCCTTGAGTCTTTGCATGCATTTGTTTTTGATGGTTGTGATGTGTTGTTTGAATGTCATAGATGTGTTGTATGTTATGCCAAGTATTTTGTGTGTGTGTGTGTGTGTGGTATAGGTGTGTTGTTTATGGTGAGGTGTGGTGTGTAGCGGTGTTCTGCATTCCAGTTGGTGAGAAGGGTGGCTGTTGACTTGGTGGGTGCTATTTTAAGTCTATTTGTGATGAACCAGGCATTGAGTGTGTTGAGGTAGGGTTGGAGGATGTGAGTGACTGTGTCTGCATTTCTGTGTGTACATGTGAGTGTTATGTCGTCTGCGTAGGAGGCTACTTGTATTTGTGGTGTCTGGGGTGTTGGTAGGTCGTGCATGTATAAGTTGAAAAGGCTGGGTGAGAGTACTGAGCCTTGGGGGACGCCGTTGGTGAAGCTTTTTATGTTAGATGATTGACCAGCATGTGTAACATGGGCTATTCTTCCTCCCAAGAAGCTGGTTAGCCATCTTTTTGTATTGTTGTGCATGTTTGTGTTGTATATTTTGTTTGTGAGGTTGTGGCGGGGATGGCATCAAATGCTTTACTAATGTCCAGTGTGACTACTATCCGTTTCAGCGCCGGACAGACGCTGTTTTTCGCAAATATCTCCTAAACGAATCGTTGTATCAATATAATATTTCAACACACTATCTTTAACACCTGGGCATAATTTATGGCTGACATACCATATTCCTATATGTGTTATGCGAGGAGTTTACTCGTGAAAAATAGCACAAAGCTGCCCAGTCATATTGACGCATTCGAAGGAAAGTGTGGCCCCCCCAACACCCTCCCAAACCATTCCTAACCACAACTTCTCACCCCTCCCTCCTCCTCTTCTCCCCCTAGCTCCTCGCCTCCCTCATCACTCGTGGCCATCACTTCTTCCATCACAGTATTATATATTAGAATGTTATGTAGATGTATATGTATAGATATGATTATTAACTAAGAGTATGGTACAGTACAATTCTATAGAGGCAAGACGTATTTCACTTTGATAATTACTGTATAACAACATGTTTACATACATGTAGTATGTAGAAGGTCCATGTTTGTAGTCCTTATGGTCAACCATGCAAGTGAACACGATGTACTGGCATTACCTGTGGTCTGGACCTTCTAGGCAAAGTTATTAGATACTGTGTACCTATTCATTATAAAATGTCATCTTGGTCCAGTTAATATAATGTTATTTTGTTGACTTGTCCCTTTTATATTTATATTATCACCAAATTACATATATATATATATATATATAATAGTGTAGGATTTAATTATGCAAACATGATAAAACAAAATGTATTCACAATCACTATCAAGGAAAACGTCATCGTCTTCATCATCACTGGCTTTCACGTTTGTACAATGTGGCAAGACGAAGAACAAACTCTGTCCTGCATCCACGGGGGCAAATGGACAACATTGTTGCTAATAGGTGCAACTCGGCAGTCAATGATTTCTACCCTGTCACTACTTGAGTCATAGCCTCGGACTGGGGGGTACCTCATACCTCGGAGAGAGGGGGAGGTGATACGGGAGATTGTGAATATTCAATTAAGGCATAAATTGGTTATTTAAAAAGGTAAAGAACACATGAAGCAACCATGAACGATTATATTTGGTTGCCCAAAACCAAAATTAATCATTTTTCTGGTGGCCTTTGACACGTGGGTTATTATCCGGCTATACGACCATTAACAACGGGATTAGCTATTGCTTTAATGGTCGTTTGACCCACCCTGGTTTTCATGTCCAAACACAACGGTAACTGTATTAAACAATATTACTAATGAACGATACGTATATACATACTGTCATAATAAAAAATAAAAAATGGAAGGTGGATGGTGTAAATAGGGGGGTGAAGAGTGAAACGGGGAGGGGGATAATGAGATATTGGGGTAGGGAAGGAAGGAATGGTGTGGGGGGATTTCGGGGTGTTGGTGGAGGGGTTACACGAGTACCCCACACTCGTCCGATTCTCTATAACGCCTTAGATATGATGACTGGATTAGGCTTAATATCACTCGGTAAACTCCTAACATAACACATATAGTAATATGGTATGTCAGCCATAAATTACGCCCGGGTGTTAAAGACAGTGTGCTGAAATATTATATTGATACAACGATTCGTTTAAGAGATATTTACGAAAAACACCGTCTGTCCGGCGCTGAAACGTATAGTAGGAGTGTTCTGTGTGGGGGTCTATCTGAGTTGATGCCATCATAAATTCTTTGTGTGAGGTTTGTGAGAAGAGTGTTTGTTGAGTGTAGTGGTCTGAAACCATGTTGTGTGGATGCAAGGGGAATGTGTGGTGTGATTTGGGTGATGATGAGGCGTTCGATAATCTTGGAGGGGGTGCAAAGGAGGGTAATGGGGCGGTGTGATGAGGGTAGTGTGGGGTCTTTGTTGGGTTTGGGGATAGTTATGATGTTTCCGTGTTTCCAGATGTTGGGTATTGTGTTGTGTGAGTAGCTGTGGTTTGCTATGTTAGTGAGTGCTTGTATGCCTTGTGGTCCGAGGTGTTTGAGGTGAATGTTGCTGATGTTGTCTGGACCACAGGCAGGTGAGTGTTTGAGGTTGTGGATGATGTGGTTTGTTTGATGGTTTGTGAATGGTGTATGGACTGAGTCAGTGGGGAAGTATCTCCTGCGTCTGATGACTCGTCGGTCTTCAGGGTGCGGGTGAAGGTGGCTGGTGTGGGAAAAGTGCTGGATGAGGGTGTTTGCTTGTTGTTTGTTTGAGGGTATGATGTTTGTTGTTGTGATGGCTGCGTGTGATTGTGTAGTGTTGTTGTTGGATAGTGTGATGCTGTTTAGTGTTTTGTAAAGTTTTTTGGTGTTTGTTTTGTGATTAAGTGTGTTGACAAACCTTTGCCAATTTAGTGTTTTCTGTTCTTTGATTTTGTTGTTTATTTGTGTGTTTAGTGTTTGTATTTGGTGTACTGTGTGATGTGTGAGTGGGGTTGGGGGTGAGTGTTTGAGTTTGTCTCGTTGTCTGATGAGGCCCTGAATTTCTGATGTAAAGTTGGGGTTGTATTTTCTTCTGTTGCCTCTGGGGATGTCTTTGTTGTTTGCGGTTTGTATGATTGTGTTGAATTTTTGTATGGTAGTGTTGATGTTTGTGACGGGTGTATTGTTCAGTTTTTCAAAGTGATCTTCTGTGTCTGTAGTGAAGATGTCCCAGTTGGCTTTGGTGTAGTTAGTGTATGTGTGTCTGTGGCCAGCTGGGGTGATTCTTGATTTGGTTGTGATGATGATTGGGAGGTGATCGGAGCCGAGTGTGTTGACCACAACCATGATGTTCTGGGTGCTAGGTTGGGGGAGCAGAAGGTGATGTCGGGTGATGTTGGTTGGTAGAGGGCTTGGTGAGGGATGTGGGTGTGTTGGTGTGTGTTGTTTAGTGTGATGAGGTTGTCTGTTTGGGAGAGGATTTCAAGTCCTCTGTTAGTGTCTGGGTTGTTGATATACCAGGCCGATGTCTTGGCGTTGAAGTCACCACCTAGGATGAGGTTAGGTTGGCTGGTGATTTGTTGGAGTTGGGGGGTGAAGTTATGGGGAACTATTGGGCTGGTTTGGGGGGGGGGGATGTATATGTTGGCTATTGTGGTGCTTGTTGTTTTGCCGGTGCGTATTTTGATGGCCTGGATTTCTGTGATGGTGTCGTGGTGGGGGAGAAGGGATTTGAAATGTGTACTGGTTTCTGTATAGTTGATGGATTTGTGGATTAAGGTGATGAGTCCGCCGCCATTGCCGTTGGTTCTATCTTGTCTGATGGTGGTGTAATTGGGGAATGTAGGTGTTTTGTGTGTGTTATGTAATCTGGTTTCTTGTACGATGGCAATGTGTATGTTGTGTTGTATGATGAAGTGTGTGAGTTCTTGTTTTTTGATGTTAATGCCATCGATATTTATTTGTAGTATGTTTATGTTGTGGGTGCGGTGTGTGTTGTGTGCTGCTGCGTTAGGGTGGAAAGGGGGGGGCTTTGTCGGGGTTGGGGGTCCGGATGGTGGTGGTTGTGTGGGTGATGGTGTTGGGAGTAAGGGTGGTCGGGGTAGGAGTGGTGGTGTGGGTAGTGGAAGATGAGTCTATGTGTTTGTGAAGTGTTGTTTGGAGGGCGGGTGTTGTATTTGTGGGGTGGGTCCAGTTTTTGCAAGGGCTGCGATGAACTGAGTCCGTTGTCTGTTTGTTGGATTTTGAGCATGTTGAACGTGTGTATTTGTTGGTGGGTCCTGGGTTGCTCTCCATGTCTCCGGCTAGGAGGAGGAGCCGAGAGATGACAGCCGGAGGGTCATTTCTCGGTGGTGGAAAAATGTGTGATTGTGTGTGTTGTGTGAGGGGTGTGGTATTTGCCCGGGTGACCGAAGCCTTTCCCAGGAGCTCGCGCCTCCCTGATGGGGGCGGGGGGATTTTGTGGCGGTTTAGCCCCCATAGCTTCTTGCAGCCTTGAGGGGTGGTCCCACGACACAGACGCCGCCACTCCAGGACCTGTTGAGGTAGTTGTTGTTGCTGTTGTAGTTCCCCAGACTGTCTGGCTGAGCAGTCCCGAGTCTGGTTGACCAAAGCCGTGCAGATGCTCGGACCCCCAAATGGGAGTCAGGGTGATAGTGAGATCTGTTTCTTCGAAGGCAGCAGACGAGGGGACTGCTGGCTCACGGGCATGTATCCCAGGGCCAACATTCCCACCGTCTGTAGTTGTAGAACGTGCTGCTGTTGAGGCGGCAATAGAGTAGGTTGCAGCTGAGGTGGTGGTAGAAGATGTTGTTGTTGTTAAGGTGGTGGTAGAGTGTCAGACATGGAGTGCAGTGTGGTAGGGGTGGCGATGGTAGTGGCAGAGTGCTGAGTAGACCACGTGCCGGTACCGTCTGCGTAGGTGTCCATCAGGAAATCTGCCAGCTTGCCGTACTTGCATAGGGGAAGTTCTGGTTGTGCCTGCAGGTGGAGTTGGATGGTAGTGGGCCGCAGCTTGGCGTGCCGGCTTGTATCTGCGCCTGTATTCACGTTCGCAATACATGATACACCAATGGTTGGTGGAATATACCGTAAGGGCTGAAAGCAGTTCAAACCAGTTTCACCAGACACAACATCCTGTGAAATGTGCTGATCTGACAGCATGATGGGAAGTTTCCATGCTGAGCTACTGATTGCTAAATTTCACTCTGTAATTATCTGCATGTTAATCTCTATGCGATAATCAACTCCATATTGTCATCTTGTATGTAGAGAAGGGGACAATATATATTTACTCACATTATTCTTATATAAACTTGTATCTAACTTGTCTATATTTCATATGTAAGCTGAGCATTGTCAATACCATCGTTGCAATCTGTCACGCACTAAGGGTGTGGTACGTGAGGAAGGATCGAGAGAAGAGAGGCGCAATTGGAGCCCGGCCATGGGCTAGACCGCTAAGAGAGGATGGAGTCCTGCCCTAAGCGAGAAGATTCACCTCTTACATAATCTTAGAGAGACTCAAGATAACCTGGTATAATCTGTAATCTGATATATTTCAGTAAAAAGAGACAAGTCCACGAGTTTACTCTAAACCTTGAGTAATTAACTTAATTCCCCAGGAAGACGAGAGTGGTAATTCAGACAATGAGTGGTAGGTTGACTGAAGGCAACAGGTCTACATCGGGTGGGAAGTGAAAACCAGCCCAAATGATAAATGAAAGTTCCTTGGCAGGTATTTCCACAAGCTGAGGTGGACGACCCACGAGTACATGATGGTGACTGTCGGGTGGGGTCTCCACAGGCGTGAAGAGACTCACCACTGTTACATGATGGTGGCAGCGGTAAGGGATACGTAACATTCACAGTGTCCTGGATATTTACTCTATATTCCAACAGAATTGTATTGTGTACGTTGGGGGCGGCTTGGGCGCCTTCCTCGTTGGCAAGACCAGCGAGAGGGAGCGAGGCCAGCGGTGCCAGCCGGAGGAGGTTGCCAGCTAATGGTGGGCTGTGTAACTTAAACCTACATTAATCAGGCATTTTCTCTGTGTGCTTTTCCCAGGGAAAAGGAGGATTTGTCTGTTGCGGATACTCTCATTTGGGAAGGAACCAGGACAGACTTAAGGAGGGTGAACAAGAAGAGTGAAAGTGAGCTGTGAGAGGAACGACTGGCCAGCGTTTACTCTGGGGGTGTGTGGCATCTACACATTCCTGGCTACATCTTCATTTGTCATCTCTAATTTCCAATTCCCAATCTTGGTTAGTTATTTCTATTCTATACATATCAACAGTGAACACATACAATAGTGACACCTTGTTGGGGTATTTTTGTATGCCTAGATGTATTTTATATTGGTATGTGGTGAAGGTGTGTAGGAATACTTCTAACGGGATATGTTTAAGGGATTAGGATCATTGAAGGGACTCAGAGGATAGTAGTAGCACTTTTGAGGGGGCTAAATTTCCCACTAACTCCCAATACCACTAATATACATGAGCAATTGAGCGGACTATATAATCCAGCAGTGCCAGGGAAGTTACGAAGCGGATATCAGTTCTGTGTAGAGGGTATAGTGACGTATCAGAGGAAACACGGGAAGACTTGTGTAAGTTACCGCCAAAAGGGAGGGGAAAGGGTAATAAAAATACTACAGATGTACAAGCTACAATTCCAACGGTGACTACAAGCACCAGTGCTGTTGGGGGATCAGCCCCTAGTCATGCAACAGGGCAGTGTCACTAACCCTAGTATACAAGGTAATTTGGTGGTGGGTAGCGCTCATGTAAAGTAGTCAGTAAAGGTTATGAGAGTATTAACAGGTGAGGATTTAATCCCTAAGTTTGAGGGTGATCCTGCAAAACAAATAAAGAGGTATACAAAAGAGGTATAGCCTACGATAGAGTAATTTATACGGAGACTCGAGCAGTCTCTCGTGGAATACAATATTACTGATGATAAGGGCAAGATAGGATACGCAAACTAGGGCAGTCTGCAAGGCAGGGGAGTGCACCACTAGAAGTTGTAGGAGCAAGGGCGGGTGCTATAAGTAAAGATATCCAGGATTGTAGAAAATATACAAAATGGGCTAAGGATATTAATGGGGAAGACTGGATGAAAGTCGATGAGGCGCGTGATATGTGTGAATATTACATAATAGGGACAAAGCGGGAATCGCTTAGGCTATGCGGACGCGCGTAGCTAACAGAGGAGGACCAGAGGAGTCCGTAAAAAGAAGGTTAAAAAAAGAAAGGGGGTTTAGCACTAGATAGTGTAAACAGATGTCATTGACAAAAGGTCAGGTGGGCAGTAAAACAGATGTAACCAGAAGCAGACTCCAATTTGGTGGCAAATTAAATAAAGAGGAATTATTTAGAGTCTATATTTCATGCCGTTTAAGATAGGTAGGAATCCTATTTAATTAACATGTTCAAGGTATTAATGCTCACTGTTGTGCATAGAAGCATCGAGTTATGTGAACTCAAGCAGTAGGGTTACATAGAAATAAACAGAGGGGTAACAAGGTAACGAGTACTAGCATGTAACCAGCAAACTCTTGTGAGATGTACGACTTTGCCAGCTATATGCTGTTGTCTTTGACACATACCTCAGTCGGTCAGTTTGGCTGCGGCACAGTCTGGTGCAAGAATTAAGTTGTAAAGCAGTAAGAATAACCGATGTTCCTCGAATAATCTCTCATACAATGTCTCTATTACAATGAAGGAGGAATGGGTAGTAGGTTATTCATTTACATGGAGTATATGAAGTACAAGTACAAGGCAGTAATGCAATCACATAAACAAGGTAAGAAGGGTAGGCAAATACAGTTACAATGTGTGTGTGAAGGAAGCTTATGGTGTAATACATAACAGTGTGTGATGGACTAGTGAGTACATGGAATTCTGCCCAAAAAAGGGGTCAAGGTGCATACAGAGGTCAGAGGGTATACAGAGTCAAAGCTAGACTTGTAATACAGTCAGTTCCAGGGACGGAATGGAAGATTAACAGTTTACACAACTTATACAGTTGTAAAGTCCTGTGTTAAGCTCAAAAACTAACATACGGATGCATGGGAGTACATAGGGGCCTGTAACTGTCTTGTAACAGGTTAAGGACACCTAAAGGAATGTCCTGTTCTACTCAAGTACCATTGTTTTTAATTAAAGGTTGACTAGCATGCATGGTCTATACCAGGATTGTCAAACTCATTTACCCCAGCGGGCCACATTTAATTAGGGTATACAGTACGCGGGACAGATCATTATAAACAGATCGATACCACTTATTAAGGAAGTAATATAATAATAATGGATTAATGAAAATAATAATAAGAAAGAAAGGTAAATTTTATATACACTTGTGTTTACGTGTAAAGTTATAAACATAAGGCAGGCCGACTGTTTGGAGCAGAAAATGTGCCTCGGGCCACGTGTTTGACACCCATGGTCTATGCAGTTAATGTTACGTAACTCCGGTTACAAGGGGAGGCTGCGGCCTATGATAAACAGTGCAGTCACATGAATAGAGTTGAGGAGTACTCAATTTCGGAGATACAGGAATCTCGGGCAATACTTAAGCAACCTTTCTTCCTTCACGTCATCACTCATGTGTACCAAGTCAATGCATGGAGTTGTGGTTTTCGATGGATTGATATATATGTGATATATTGGGGAATGTATTGTTTGAAGGGGAATGGACGTTGGTACAGTGAGAGGATCAGCATACATAAAGTAAGTACACAGCATGTCATATCGCTAGTCAAGTTGATCATGGAGATTACTCCAGTGAATTAAATACTACGGATTGCCATAATTTGGTAGTAGCTTCCAGTAATTACAGTTAACGTTGAATACAGTAAGCGACTTTCATTCACGTCAATAATATGGTCAGTAAAACTTGCACTGGTGGAGATAGTATTGTTAGTCGTGATTTGAGGTTAAGTTTTAGGTGTCTGTATTTCTCACAGGAGTTGTAGCCTGAGTGAGATGACACGTATCAAAAATGATGGCTCATCAGTGAATGAGGACTAAGCATGAGTGCCTCTGAGCATCATTTGGGATTTGTGTGCTCAACTGAAACAATATCTTGGGTGTACTCATATGAATGTCAAACATGTGGTTAGACATGATCTGTCTCCTACTTATGCAAAGTCATAGTCAGTCACAGTTAAAGCTATAGTTACAGTTACAATCAGAAGTTACAGTACTCCAAGTTGCCGAAGGAATAATACAAGTATAGAAGTCAGGAGGCATGACAGGTTTCACAAGAAATGTAGATGATCAGGATTTAAACAGCTTAGGTAGCACAGTACAGGGTTAGTTAGAACCTTGAAATATTTTGTATCAACATGTGTTATTCTAAATATGTAATTGCCATGTCAGTTTCAAATGTTTACACAGTTTCAATGTCTTATGATATATGTTGTTCAACATGAATGATGAATGCTAAGTATTATTATTGTTGTTGTTGAAGTTTTTCAAGCTGTCTGACCGAGCAGCCCGAGCTCTTTTCATTTATACTTTATTCCTTACAAGATTGAATATGTATTCGATGTATTTGATGTATTCACCAATATTCCAGACAAACGTCCATATTTTCATATGAGGAGTTTGTCTTGTGAGCAGAAGGAAATAAAGCATATGAAGCCCTCACAGGCAGTACATATTGATAAAGGAGGAAGGAAATGTAGAAATGGTAAAAACGCCAGAGAGGTTGACTAAGCTATCTCCTAAATTCGAGGGTCCATATATTGTCAACAGAATACTGGGAAACAAATTAGTTGTTCATGAATAACGTAACAGATACTGATCACAAGGTACATGTAGATTGCATAAAGAAGGTTCCTAGATAGATGATTCAAGTGGAAATTGATACAGTGATAGAACATGAGACAGAATTGCAACTAAAATCTGGAAAATATCTTGCACAAACTATAACAAAATAATTTATTCACAGACGATCATGAGGACATTGGGAGGTTTCTGCGTGGTGTTGGTCACGACGCTCATGGGTATACAGGGTACGGACGACAACATAAAAACGGGTACCCGAGAGGCGCAGTCATGTGGGGTGCGTGGAGGGCAGGTTAGAGGACGTGGTAGAGTGTTCCACTATTCATATCAGGATAGTTACCATCCAGAAAGAATTTAGGTGTCTCCCGGACAGAATAAATGGTCTAGTCATGCAACGGCAAATTGTGTAGTAGTAGTAAGTGACCTAAAGGAGAGGGATAAGTAACGTATGGGGATCCGGCGATCAGGGTCGGATGAAATATTATGACCAGAGGATGGGGAGAAACTGCCTAGAGACTTAGAATTCCCAATAGTATCGGCGATTAGTAGAAATAATTACTTAGCCGTAGGAAATGTAACAATAGGAGGAGTTACGGGGGCACTCTTGATTGATACTGGGGCAGTAGTTAATCTATAATCAAAGGAAATATATCAAAATATTAGAAGACCTCATTCTGGGAGGAAATATGCATTACAACAGCCACAATACCAACTGAGTGGGGTATCAGGAACGACTGTGGAGGTTCTTGGAGTTGTGAAGTTGCCTGTTCATTTCCGGGGTAGCTCAACTTTTGCTGCATCATTCTATGTTGTAAGTAAATTTCATCCTATGGCAAGCGGGTTGCTTGGCCTGTCAACCATGGCAGAAGATGGGATTGAGGTGTACCCAGGGAAAAGTTTAATTGTTCATGCAAATGTACCTTATTTGTATATGGCAACTCCACAACCCCAATACTCAGATAAGGAGATTGAAACGGTAGGTTATGTAAAGGTCTCTGAGGAGAAGTCAACCCAAGGGATCACTAAACAAGCTAGACTATGCGACACTTCTAGGGAGGAAGTCACGCGTTGGACTGTTGTTACTGCTATTGTACCTGATGGCCACAGGTTGCAATCGCAAGAAATGATTCAGTTCAAGGTGTGTTTGAAAGGAGTGAAAGAGGGAATAAATGGAGTTTTCATGTCTGAAACATGTAAGATAAAAAGGGTGTCGCTAGACTCTACCTTGACTACAGTAAGGGTGAGACTGTGGTACTGGCTGTAAACAATACAGGAGTAAGATTGAAGTTAAGCCAGGCAGTCAATTGTCTACTCTCCTTGTATACCATGGTAGAGTATTAGAGCCAAAGCATAACCTACCAGTTGTGAGTGTTGTTGGTTGTATTGATGCATCTCCTTCATCAGAATTAAGAAGTCAAGTTAAAACTGGGAGAAATTCAGAAGGGAAAGAGGAATTGTTACAATTACTTCAAGGGTATAGAAAGGCTATAGCTCTTGCAGGAGAACCATTGAACAGTACATATTTAACTTCATATATTATATTAAAGGAGAGGCTCCACCCAGTTATATAAAACCATATAGACTCCCACATTCTCAAGGATAAATAGTAGAAGAAATTGTGACAGATATGTTAAAGACGAAGTTGCAGGTTTGAAGCTAAAACTTAGTAAGTACAAATTCCTGAAACAAAATATTAAATATTTGGGGCATGAAGTAGAGGAATCGGAAATAAAAGTGAATCAGTATAAGATAAAGGCTATTTTAACGTTTCCAACACCGACCAAGGCAGATCATGTGCGATCATTTTTGGAATTAGCAGGGTACTATAGGAGTTTAGTACATCAGTTATCTAGCAAGTCACACATCAGGAGGCATATGCCACATTATGGGACTTGAACCATTTTCGTCCTATTATATTTGATTACTCTATTACAGTTTGTACTAATCACCGTCCATGCCTCGAGTTGTTCAAGGGGAAGAATATGACCGGGAAGTTAGCACGATGGCACTTGACTATTCTGGAGTTCAACCCTACTTTCAGTTTTGTACTGGGTAAGAAAAAAGTAGTTGGCGATGCATTAAGTCGCCAGACTGTGAATTCAGTAACCACATTAAATACAATATCCCCACAGAGATTAAGGAAAGAGAAAAGAATGGACCCTATGTGAAAAATGGTAGCTTATGGTCTAGACTCAGGGGAAGAGATTTATGTTCCAGGGTTGCCTCGGTGAACAACAGACTTTATCCTTCAGGGTAATATGCGCAATAAGGTAACTGTAGTTGAAGGGGAAGGACAGTACAGAATAGTGGTGCCAGAGTCGCTGATAAAAACAATATTAAGGCTTCTTCAGGATGCTCCTCAAACATGACATACAGAATCATATCAAGGAATGTGTGTCTTGTGCTAGGAATAAAGAGACTACGGGACCACCAGCTCCTCTGCAAATATTTCCAGTTCCTGTGAAGCCTTGGGATGTAGTAGCAATAGATGTGTTGCAGTTACCTGCTAGCCATTAGAGATTCAAGTATTTGTTGACATGTATGGATCTTTTTCAGCAGATTTGTGATGATAGTTCCTTTACTAGATAGACATCTCAACCTTGGGAAGATGAACTCTACAGTAAAAATAATTTTAAGTTACAACCAAACAACTAGGTACTACACTACATGGTTAGTTGTAGTATTAAGGAATTGTATGAATGTGTATCATATATTAATCCCATGTATAAATAATTAACTTAAGGAGATCTCATAGCTTATCCATTGTATCAGTCATGAGCACGACAATTTATTTTTATTGTATGTTATTTCATCAACAATTGTATATGTTTGCATCATATATATATGTTACCATGTCAGGAGTCAATCTAATAATCAGGAAGGCTAATCACTGTTTAAAGTAAATTTAATTCTATCTTGAACTGCGGGGACGCAGTTGTTTCAGCTTGGCCGAGCAATGTATCCGCACCTGTATTCACGTTCGCGATACATGATACACCCATGGTTGGTGGTATATACCGTAAGGGCTGAAAGCAGTTCAAACCAGTTTCACCAGACACAACATCCTGTGAAATGTGCTGATCTGACAGTGTGGTGTGCATACACATACTCACACACACACACACACACACACAAAGGAGTGGCAGGTAGTCACACACACAGGTCAGGTCAGGTCACAGGTAGAAAGGGTTTCCCCCACCTGATCACCTCAGCTCAGATCAGGTGTGTAGACACAGGAAGCTGCACCCAGAAACAACCTTCTAGACCTACCTGGTTAAGCCACGACCCCCAACTCATACCATTGGCTAGGCCTAGATATAATTACTTTGATTACTAGCTCCGCCCAATATCCTATGATGTAAATTGGGACAGACAACCGAGGAAAAGGTTAGAAGAATAAGGTGGAAAAGGCTCAACGTCAAGGTATCCTGGCTTACAACATGGCAATCTCTCCAACCCAAATAGAACAAGAAACATATGTGCATATAAAAACCTGCTTTAACTGCTACAAATGGAAGATCATTTAACCAAGGAATGCCCCTACACCGACTTCAAATCTGTTCTGAATGCAGCGAAGCAGGACATATATACAGGGAATGTAAGAACACAGAAAGAAATTTGCATAAACTGCAAAACATCCGGAAATCAGTCAGATCACAGAACAATGGTCATGTCATGTCCCATAAGGAAGAAAATTATCAGTGAAAAAATCAATGAAAATAAGAACAATATAATAAATAAAGAACAGAATACTTATGCTGCAATTGCCAGGAGAGCAGTTGCTGAGGTAAGACAAACAGAAACACCGACACATCTCAACCTCAGTGAATACAAGCACACGAAGATTCTTATAAGTATTATGCATGCACATGTTATGAACTTGTGCAACCCAGGCTCATACCAAGAAGAACTTAATAAAATGCTAGAAAAGTACGACCTACCAACCATGTGGTTCCCTGAAAACCCAGATTCAGGTAGGCTACAGGGTGCAACGTACACCAGCTCCAAGAAAATAACACATATGACATAAACATCACTGAAGAAACTACAAATATTGAACACACAACAGTAACACAAAGGACACCAAGACAATCAAACAGAGACCAAGACTTGAGAGCCGGAAAAATCAACACAAAAAAGGAACCATCCCCAATTCAAAAGCAAGAAGTCAAAGCAGAACAAGAGACACAAATGAACAAACAATGGAACAGTTTTACACACCCAACAGAGCAGAATACCCAGATAATACATCAGAAATAGGGCTAAAAATCCACCTAACAGGAAAACACATTGTGCCGACAATGGACCCACACATTGATTATGTACTAGACCAATTACTCCAAAGTAACTACAAATGGACATACACAGACACCAACCACGAGGAAGACCTGATCAAACACCTGCTGTTTCAAAAAAAGATAAACATAACCAAACACGACTTCAAGTGAGTAGATGAAGGATCCTTCAGAAAAATAAAAAATGGACTGAATGCCAGATCACCAGTACAAGAATACAGAAAATCAAAGAAACACACAAAAGAAACATGAATATCCCAAGAACAATAAGAATCCTTCAACACAACGTTAGGAACTGGAACACACACAGATATGAATTTTACAATATTTACAAAACAGAAGACCCAGACATAATTTTATTAAATGAACATGGGGTAAAGAATAACGACAAAATCATTTTAATTAGCTACAATGTACACTCTCCCAAAAAAGTATCGGTGTAACGCTCCTTTATTTTTATTCAATGGATCTCTTTGAGTTACCCCTTTTTATTTTTCTTGTCCATCCTCGAGTTGAAGTCACCGCCGAAGAAAAGGAAAACGTGATGGTAGTTATTACTGGAAATGTATAATATTTGTATATATATATAATATAGACATGTTAGTTATTATAATAGGTAGGAAATTAATTATGTGTATGTATTTTGGGAAATGGGTTGATCAGGGGAACGTGGTAATAACCATGATGAAATACGTAACGAGTATTGCATCAGCTTATATGGAATTCAAACGAGTATAGTGGAGTCTTTAAAAACAATGTATGTTTTTTTCCTGATTAGCAATAATGGGTAGTTAACTAACCTCCGAGACCACTTACATGACTCACCCTATCTCCTATCTTATTTTAAAAACTCACTACAAAAGTAATTAGCAGTCCCAGAGGGTTATTGACGAAGTAATTTAATTGTTCCAATATTTCGTTGAGCGTGGGGAGAGCCCATTCTCTCTCCAACTCCCTCTTCGACAGGTACAGTTAAAAAAACAGTCTGTGTTAACTATAATAATTAGTGTACTTAAAGTGCTAATAATGTTCCATAACTAAAGAGTAAGTGTCTAATAAGTGCTTGATGTATTAAAATTAATAATTTGTCCTATGATGACAGTGATAAATTAAGATGGATTCTCTCTCCAACTCCCTCTTCGACAGGTGTGTTCTGGTCCATCCTCGAGGTCTATAAGTCTAAAGATATCTGGGAAAGCTAGTTCTTAGTGGTAGTTTCGATAGCCTAAGTTTACGGTTCGGGGTATATTACCCGCCGTGAGTGTTTATTTCTCTGTGATTAATTTATATGTGATTTTCTGTGCCATTCTTGATTAATTTATTTTCGTGTACATGTGTTCTTGGTAGGATTAAGTTTAAGTTCTAAGTACAGTTCTGATTCTAATTTCTCAGTACAGTTCTGATTCTAATTTCTAAGTACAGTTCTGATTCTAAGTACAGTTCTGATTCTAAGTACAGTTCTGATTCTAATTTCTAAGTATAGTTCTGATTCTACTTCTAAGTATTGTTCTGATTCTACTTCTAAGTATTGTTCTGATTCTACTTCTAAGTATAGTTCTGATTCTAATTTCTAAGTATAGTTCTGATTCTAATTCTAAGTATAGTTCTGATTCTAATTCTAAGAATAGTTCTGATTCTAATTCTAAGTATAGTTATGAGGTTGATTCTGGTCATCATTGTTCTTATTTTTATGAGCTAATTCCAAGCTAAAGTTCAGCATAAATATCATTTCGTAGATTCTTATTTAATATCGTGTGTGGGTGTAGAATAAATTTCTTGAGAAAACTCTAAAGATATCATAGTATATTTGCCCCATTCCTATATCATTCTCGATTCTCCTACCGCCTGGCCGGAGCGAGGAAAGCTTAAAAAGATCCCAATATTTTTTTTTTTGTGTTAACGCTCGTTAAATATCCATATATTTTCGAGTCGTTACATCGGCATTGCTGGCTAGACCCTGCTGAGAAAAGATCGAAGCTACATGTATGACTGTACTGTGGGTTTGGTATTCCTGCTGGCAATGAGTTGACTCTCATTTCTGTACTAACGTGAAATCCTCTAGCATACATAGTTCATGCATTAGGCAAGTCGTGGAGTAAGAGTTGTGACTTCATTTTTACAGATATACATTATGTGATTTTAATGATTGATGGTTTGGGGAATTTACTGAATTATAGAATATAATGAGAATGATAACTCAGAGAATAAAGTTACCAAATCGGATTTTAACCAAAAAGGAGTCTTTGAGTAGATTTGCTGTAACTGTAATATTTTGTCATAAATATAATGCAGTTATAGCATAGGGTAGGATTAAGTAGGCTTATCCTTTTTCTTCTCATACTTCTAAATAAGGTTTTGTAAAGTAACACAAACAGACATTGCCCTCACCAGAAAGTGACGTGTATAAACAAACATGTGAAGCAACCAACACCTCAAAGCTTCACTCGATAATCTCGGGGCCTCAGTCTCAGGCCACGACTGACGGCCTCCTGTCCCGAGGTATTGGTATATAAAAATAGTAAAAATAAAATAAAATAAATAAAAAGAAAGATAACGTTATATACCATTCGGCAACTACGGTGTGGATTAGCTGTTTTCAGCATTAGAAAGGGGCAAATCTTACGATAATATTTTAAATTTCTCTAATAGGTAAAGAAATGCGAATATGTTTCGATTTGCATCCACTATAGTTTCTCTGACTCATGAAGCAATACGAATATGCATAATTGGCAACTGATCGGCAGGAATACCACTATTTATAAGGTTTCAAAGCAATGTACCATAATGCTACGTTTATTGTCGTTTTCGTTCATTCGGTAAAATGCCGATACTTTTTTGGGAGAGTGTACATCAGTCAAACAAACTACTAACGCTTTCAGGGCCCGTGTCGCACTGTTTTTCGGGAATAACTCTGTAACTACAGGTTGGATCAGTATGATGTTTTGCCACGGGTTATTTCACACCTTCAGCTAATTTTTGGCACTATAATGAACTACCAAAAGTGAATAATTAAGGCACTTGTCCCCGAGAAATGCGTCATTTTTATGAAATTTAACACTGGGATACGAAAGATCATAGTCTGACGTATATACCACGTCAGTCCACAGGCTCCACCCATCCCCTTCTTTCTCTCCCCCACCCTGCTCTCTCTCTCTCTCTCTCTCTCTCTCTCTGGTCTCGAAACTTTGTTCGAAAATACAACACGGTCACAAGCTTTGACACACACACACACACACACACATACAGCTGGTCACACTCCCGTGAGGCCCACCCAGCGTTTTCAACTTTGGCCGAGATAACCCCGAAACACTAGTTGTGAGCTCTGCTCGCTGGAACCATTCACTGGTGGGAGGGAGAAGTAAGGGGGGATTTGAGGAGGGTAGAGGGGGTGCCTGCCTATACAAGAGAGGTGAGAAATTATTCTTGGGGAGGTGAAAAATGAATGGAAGCTTTAATAAAAGTACGAAAATACACCCGGTTATCAATTATTTATATACCGATATTCGTGTCAATTATTAGCATCATTAAAGGTAAGATTAACTTTTTAATATTATGATGTAACGCAATAACAACCGAGGTAACATTATTGTATACTTTTTTCGTATAATATTTAATGGTTATTAACAAACACTAAACGCTGAAAAATACTTACACAATAACTGAATAAGAATCATGAACCAGCCAGAATGCTCTTTATTAAATGAAGCAAATGTGAATACCTTTATATTACATGTGTCAAGTGTTGATACCACTAACACACACTTCCATTTACCCCGTATCTACCTAACAGTTTATAATCAAGGCTCTCATCCCTCACGTGATAGCAGCCTTGTAATATTCTGAATACTTTTAATAATAGCCTGTTGTATTGAATTATTGGAATTTGACTATGAAACCCTTGTTTTGTCATTTGTCTCTTGGTAGCAAAAATTATTATTTGCTCTGTATCTCTCTTCTCCGTGTGTATCTCTCTTTTCTGTGTGCATGTTCCGGTTAAACCTACATTTAAGAGGCTACTTATAATCACTTATACTCACTTACAAGAGTGAGTCACACATCTCATGATGCCGTGAAACTGCTAGCGTAGGCTTGGATACAAACCCTAGTTCACTGTGGGAACCATTAACACGTTAGCAGATAGTGACGACATAGGTCATGTGACCTACCGGTTAAACCTACATTTAAGAGGCTACTTATAATCACTTATACTCACTTACAAGAGTGAGTCACACATCTCATGATGCCGTGAAACTGCTAGCGTAGGCTTGGATACAAACCCTAGTTCACTGTGGGAACCATTAACACGTTAGCAGATAGTGACGACATAGGTCATGTGACCTACCAAGCGACGCCTTGTTCCCGCTCCTTCAGCCTCAGTTAGCTATTGATAACCATACACTCAACAAGGTTACCTTAGCATATAATCTCTCTCTATAAAGTTAGCTCAAGTCTAACCTAACCCCAACATATTGTGAAACTGTACTCACTCGGGTTATCAATAAATTGTGTAAACTACAGAAGCTTGCTAAGTCTCCTACGCCATATAATTATAGAAAACCATATAATTAATATCAAACTCCGAAGAGACGCCAAAGACAAAGACTAATAAAAAGACTAAGACCACGAACCAGTCGCCAGCTACACATCATCACTCACCATCAATCATCACGTGTCTGGAGTAAGTAAGGTCTTTCTTGCCCCAGAACATTTGGTGAACAGCGGTGTGGATACGAAATAAATGGTGTAAAACAAAGGAGAAATACAACAGTTAAAAAAAAAAGCAAGTGATAACCGAGAAAGAAACACAAAATAATAAAAGGGTTAAAACAGAGAAACGATAGAGAACTAAGAGAAGTGAAGTTAAGTGAAGAGAGAAGCAGCGAGAGAGAGAGAGAGAGGAGAGGAAAGTGTCTGAGCAGCTAACTCAGCATTTTCACAACTCAAAACAAAACTCTAGCCTCTCCCGAGCTCACTGTAGCAGACAGTGGTGACGTCATCAAACTTACCACCTCACACAGGGAGGGGTTATTACGTCACCGCTCTACTCATCACTCACCAGCTACACTCCATTCACAAGGAAGGACGTGGGCGTGGTCTGGTACGACATCACTACACCACCACTATACCTTCTATACTCAATCATGCAGTATAGCTGAGGAAAGTGATTTAACTTCAAAACTTCATCTAGACGGGATTATTAAAGACTCAACGAAGTGCAACCATACGACTCGGAAGGACGTTGGCTTGGTAATGGTACCACGTCAGACACACGGAAGTACTGGAATACAATCCAATTAATTATCAACGCCACAACAACGATCCATGGTCAGTAGCTAGGTACATATAATTATATATTACAAATATATAACACAATCCTAACATCATCACATTAGGATATAATATATGTAAACGTATTAATAATATATTTCCTCATTACACATTCTATGTATTCATAATTGTGGGTATTATATGCGTACGCCTTCACGTATATAAACAGAAGAGTGTCCTTTGTTATTCTTCAAGCAGAGTGACAGGTAATGAATGAGAGAAAATACGGTACCGCACTGAATTCACTTCGTAAACTTAAACATAGTTTATCAATATTTAAAAGTAGTGAAAGCTTAGTCGATACAACAGAAATCACTAATTTAAGCGTAAGTACTATAGAAAGTGTAAGTTCTCCCTTGAGTAAAAATATTCTTGCACTAGATTTAGACATAAAAGAAGACAGAGTAACAACTAATACTCCTTCTCTTACTAGATCTACCTCACTAACTGACTTGTTTACGGTTACTACTAACATTTCACCCAGTAAAACTCGCTCAGGACGTACTTACTCTACAGCTTTCCCTACTAACACTTCATCATACACAATGGCAACTAACACTAATACTAATACTTCAACGACAATGGCAACTAACACTACACCTACTATTAATGTCTTGCCTCAAGCACATACTGTGAAAGAATTCACTGGGGAAGATGTTAACTATAATATCCATACTTTTCTAAGGGTTTGTGAAGATAATATGCTTACTGCAGGAATTACAGATGACAAAGGAAAGATAAGGTTCGTACGTGGACACATTAAACCATATTCCCAAGCTAGTACATTGTTGACTGCAACTGCCTTCACCGATCCAGATAACCTAAATAATTTTAAGCAGTTTAGTGAAGACCTGATAGATGTTTTCGGTGGGGGGCAGTTTGGCGGTCCACTAGCATGGATTCATAGAATGGTTAGAAGGACAGTGAGTAACTGTGGAACAGCTAATTCAAGTACGGCTCTAGCGTTAGCAGGTTCGACCATTAGCGATGCTAAACAACTCTTAACAGGGTCAGAGTGGTTGAACGCACAGGGTAACATGACAGGGAACAATGTGTACAAGCTAATTGAGTACATACAGTATACTTTACTATTAACAGAGGAATCCAGGCTTGAAGCTGCTAAAATAGAATATAAACCAAGTGACAGATTGGTCAAGTATGCAGCAAAGGTTAGTCAAAAAGAACCTCTAAATGTACCTAGAGCCCTACCTGTAGCCGTGATCACTGACACAGACACTCACCACAGCACTTCACACACACCACACACTACAAACTTCACACCACAGAGCGCGAAGAAGAAGCCTTATTGTAAAATCTGTAGAAAATATGGACACAGCCCAGATAAATGTTACTTTAATAAGAATAATCGCTCTAATGCCAAAAGTAAGGATAATAGTAAGGGAGTAAGTGACAGTGACAACAAGCCAAGTAATAAGTTCTGCATTATTCATAACAGTGTAACACATAACACAGATGAATGTAGAGTAACGTTGAATGCCAGAAATGAAGTAAATAACAGACGTGCAAATACAGGTGACGATTTTAACAAAAAAAAAAAACTTCAAATTAATCGCACCTAGTCAAATAAATATACTTGTTGCTGCTTTGGGTAAAGTGGATGTACTTTCACTTCCTTGTAACATAGAGAATACAAATATCTCATTAGCTGTGGATACAGGAGCTTGTGTCTCCTTACTTTCTGAAGTAACACTTAAACGGCTGTTAGAAGGAAACCCGCAGGAACGATGGACTCTACAACCATCAGATTTAAATTTAACTGCCTTGTCTGGTAGTGAATTAATCATTAAAGGAATGATACAATTTCCTATTACACTTTCACAAACTAGTCCGAGACTAAAATGCATCTTTTATATCTGTGAAAATTTCAGTTTACCAACTGATGGCCTCTTGGGTTTAAAAGAATTGACAGAGCATAACCTTGACATTGCCATCTCACTCCAGTCAATTATCTTTCAGGGTCAAGTGTATCCATGTTGTCCTCTGAGTCAGCAGCGGTGCACAGCTGTAGGCTTGGGGACTGCAGGGGTCAGTGACTCACAGAGTAGACTGGCAGGCACTGTCAAAAGTACGGTACATTTACCAAGTAAGGGGTTTGCTATCATAAAGGTGCAAGTGAAAAGTGATAATAACTATGAAGGGAATGAAATCATATCTTTAAGTGAAACATGTAGAATAAATAATATTGGTATGGAATCCATATTCTCTCTGATACAAAAAGACAACTTCATCGAAGCTCTAATTTTTAACAAGGTTGATCTGGCAGTGAACATTAAACCAGGTACTTACATAGGTGACTTTCTTGTGTTTCTTAAACCCATACAAGTGGAAAAAGAATCTCCTCCCTTAGCCAACATACACATTGTTGATGAATTACAACTTAGGCAAACTACTAAGGAATTATGTGAGCATGTAAAAGTAAATGATTTTCCTTCACATCGCACTCAGCTTTTACACACATTAGCAAATCACAGGTCGGCTATTGCCTTACCTGGTGAGCGGCTGGGGAAAACAACACTAGTTAAACATCACATAAAATTAACTGACACAGATCCAGTATATGTGAAAGCTTACAGATTACCTCATAGTCAGAGACAGATAATGAATAAAATGGTGGATGATATGTCAGCAGAAGGAATCATTGAATCTTCAAACAGTCCTTATAACAGCCCATTATTCTTAGTTACTAAGAAAACAGGTGATTTCCGTCCTGTTATTGATTTTAGGAAGATAAATGAGAAAACTGTCAAGGATAGGTACCCATTACCTGTACTTAAAGATATCCTCATGGAGATTGGGGAAAATAACGGAGTCTTTACTAGTCTTGACCTAATTAGTGGTTATTGGCAAGTAGAATTAGATGACCAATCCAAACCTATTACAGCTTTTAGCACCCCTAATGGTCATTGGCAATTTATAAGAATGCCCTTTGGATTATCCAATGCCCCCTTAACATTCCAAAGGATGATAAATACTATTTTCAGCGACATGACTCAAGACGTTGTTGCATACTTAGATGACTTAATTATTGTCAGCCCTGATGTCAATTCACACCTACAAAAACTAGACAGAGTCTTACAACGACTGCAGAATGTTGGATTAAAGGTTAAACTGTCAAAATGTACATTCCTTAAGGCTGAAATAGAATTTTTGGGTCATAAAGTAAATAGTAAAGGAATTCACACTTTGGATTCCAAGATTAAAGCAGTAAAGGAATTCCCTCAACCTACTACAGTAAAGCAAATAAGGAGTTTCCTTGGATTATGTTCATACTACAGGTCATTCATAATGAATTTTGCTAAAATAGCCAGCCCACTAACAAGACTCCTAAAGAAAAATATCGAATTTAAGTGGTCACAAACAGAGCAAGATAGTTTTGATCAATTAAAACTTAAACTTACAACTGCTCCAATTTTAAGTTATCCAAACTATAACCTCCCATTTTCTCTCTGTACTGACGCATCACAGGATGGTCTAGGTGCAGTGCTTATGCAGCATTCCACTGAGGGTCGTTGCAAGGTTTGTGCATATGCCAGTCGTGTTGTGAACGATGCAGAGAAGAAATATAGCATCACAAACCTAGAGGCTATGGCGGTAGTTTGGGCCTTAAAGACCTTCAGGGAAATAATTCTGGGGTATCCTATCACCATATATACAGATCATCAACCTGTGTGTGGTCTCTTCAATGGTAAAAATTTGACAGGTCAGTTAGCCAGATGGTACTTAACAATCTCAGAATTTCAACCTACAATTAAATATCTTCCTGGGCGTTTTAATAGAGTTGCAGATGCTTTATCTCGCAATGTATCAGCTGCTGCTGTTATTCCCACTTATAGTGATGTAGACTTCAATGTGGAACTTGTTAAGACTGAACAAAAGAAAGACAAATTTTGGTCACGGGTCATTTATGCTTTGGTTTCAGGTGACGAGACTAACCTACCAGAGTTACCAATCCCACTAACACAGTTTGAGGTAATAGATGACACTGTTCAGGAAGCTTGAGAAACAAACTAACATTTTTTCACAGGTGGTAGTCCCTGATACACTAATTAAGACTGTACTAAAGCTTATGCATAATCATCCACAAGCCGGACATCCGGGAAGGGATCGCTGTATAGCAGAAACTAGACAAAAATATTATTGGTTCACTCTCCGCGCAGACGTGGAGAAACATATCAAGAATTGTGAATCATGTCATGCTCATAAAGGTAATACAATGGGCCCAGCCCCTATGTTAAATTACCCAATACCTGAACAACCATGGGATGTTGTTGGTATAGATATTCTAAGCTTACCAATGAGTCATCAAGGCTCCAAATATTGTCTTGTATGTGTAGACCATTTCTCACGTTATGTGGTCATTACTCCTTTGCAGACAAAGACAGCAGAAGAGGTTGCACACAAGCTCGTAACAAATTTACTTTGCCAGTACACCACTCCTAAGGTGATACTAACAGACAATGGTAAAGAATTTACTAATAATTTGTTACGTAACATATGTGATCAATATCATATAAAACAAACTTTTATTACAGCATATCATCCAGCCAGCAACGGTCTCACAGAAAGAGCAAATCGTAAAATACTTGAAGTTTTGCGACATGTGGCTAATCCTATGCAAGGCTCATGGGAAGACTGGATATCCTTTACAGCTGCCTCCATTAACGGTTCCATAAATTCATCAGTGGGCAAGTCCCCGCATTATATTCTATATGGAACGGACAAAAGACTTCCATATGACATAATAACTGGAAATTCTTCTCCAGCATATAATATGGATGACTATTCCATTAGACAACTACAAGTGTTTAATAACATCCATAAGGAAGTCAGGAAACACCTAGAAGGTAGCAGGCAGGAGATGATGATCAAACAACATACTCAAGCTGTGAAGATAGATGTTGCTGTAGGGGAGAATGTCATGGTAAAATCCCCAGAAAGAGTATCAAAGTTAACTCCAAAGTTTGTTGGTCCATATGAAATAATTGACATTGCCCATGGAAATAAAATAAAAATACAGGATATAAAAACGGGGAAGGTAGAAATAGTACATGTGGATAGGTGTAAAAAGATAAACTTAAATGAACCACCTATAACACACACAACACAATCACAAGAAATAATAAACTCCACTCCCACATCAAGTAAAAGAAATACATACAGACAAAAACTTAGGTCTGCAAAACAAACTAAATAATGACATTTATTTCAGATGGGGAACAAGACTCTATTACTGTTTTTGCTGGGCACAGCGCTTGTTACACTTGCCCAACAAACAGCAGTTCCAGCCCAAGTACTGAAGACAGGTGCTTTGGTTGAACATAGAGGAAAAGTCTTGATAGTGGAAGATTTAGTTACTGTACAACTGGAAGTTCACGGATTGCTTGATATGCCAGAGATAATCTATAACCTTGGACAGCATGTATCAGAATTACACAGACATGTAGAAGCTGTCACAACACAAGTAAATATTTTTTTACAATAACCAGGATATGAATGCTAGTTCTGATGTTAAAACTAATCCACTTCTAGCCTACTTCTATAATAATACTAGACCTGTAAAAATGACTCTACAGTTACAAACTAACAGGGTAGATAGGCTAGTAACAATAATACATGATATGAAGTTATCATTTCCTGAAGAACCACATAAAGTGAGGCAATCTGCCCATGCTCGTCGTCAGAGACGTGGCCTTTTCAATTTCATGGGACTGTTAAGTAAACAATTGTTTGGCACAGCAATGGCCGACGATGTAACTGCATTAGGAAAGAAATTAGGAGAAGTAACCATTGCCTTGGGACAACAGAATAGAATAGTTATTCAAACCTACGAGGCTCTCCAACACCTAAAACAGAAAACTCATGAAATAATAGAAACAACTAACCAATTGACTTCTGTGGTAAACAAATTAATTGGAATAATACCTAACATTGAACAAATCCAATTAATTAGTGAGTACATAGCAGCCATTGAGATAGCTGTTAAGGAACTAAATGATTTAAATGAATTAGTAATAAGTGACCTAGTAGATGCTGGATTGGGTAGAGTGAACTCTAAGTTGTTACCTCTACGGCAGTTGCAAGCAGCAGTGGAAATAGCTATGAATACTTATAAGCTAACCCCCATATTTACCATATCTGACGTGGAATATTATTACCCCATCATTGGATCAATTCTAACTGAATCAAGTATCTTATTAAATATTCCTTTTAAGTCAAAAACGTCATTTAATATTTGGGAATTACGACCTTTTCCAATTAGAGTAAATAATACCCTGCTGGTTGTTGACAAGTCACGTCAGTACATAGTCGCATCTGAGGATTATACTGCCATAGACACCTTAGAAAAACATTCATTGGATGACTGTCTCACCTCGTACTTACACTTGTATGTATGTCCTGCGTATATGTTTACTTTCAGTTTAAAAAACAAGGCACAGTGTGAACTTTCATTCATAATTCCTGAATCAACTCTCCCAACATCTTACTGTACTTTCAAAACTGTAAGTAATAATACTTCCTACCATGAGCACTTCGGTACTAACCACTACTACTATTTCCAAAAGAGAACAAGCGTGACATTAATTTGCAATGGTAAAGTCCAACACATTTGGGTGGATGGTTATTATATGGCACCTGACCATTGTGAGATTAGGAATGCACATTTCCTTAACTTACCTACTCATCACCATAAAGCATTTGTGTCTACACTTTCTACAGAGTTACAATCACTTAACCTTGTAGCAAACATCTCTTTAGATAAAATCACTATTGTTTCAGACAAAATCAAGTTCCTTCAGTATTTAAATGACTCAGAGTTTACCTCAACATTGGATGAATTGTTACCTGTACATCTCTCAAGAGAAGTTGTATTCCCTCTACACATCATACCTGCACTAACGTTGATTGTTTGTACTATTGTGTTTAGCTGGTGTATACGGAAGGTGTACGCTCGGTACCGACAATTATCGGCTCGCGAAAGACAGAGACAAGTGTCAGAAGGTAATGAGGATACAAATGTATAGGTTAGTTACACACTCCTACACATTTAGATAGGATGTATTTTACCATAATATATATTGTACATGTTATAATCATTATTATCTGTAGACATAAAATAAAATAAAACTATCTACAGATTGCATGTATTAAAATAAGAATATATATATTATGTATATGTGTAATATTCCTTCGAGGGCGAAGGATGGTAGTGGCCGAGCATTGTTCCGGTTAAACCTACATTTAAGAGGCTACTTATAATCACTTATACTCACTTACAAGAGTGAGTCACACATCTCATGATGCCGTGAAACTGCTAGCGTAGGCTTGGATACAAACCCTAGTTCACTGTGGGAACCATTAACACGTTAGCAGATAGTGACGACATAGGTCATGTGACCTACCAAGCGACGCCTTGTTCCCGCTCCTTCAGCCTCAGTTAGCTATTGATAACCATACACTCAACAAGGTTACCTTAGCATATAATCTCTCTCTATAAAGTTAGCTCAAGTCTAACCTAACCCCAACATATTGTGAAACTGTACTCACTCGGGTTATCAATAAATTGTGTAAACTACAGAAGCTTGCTAAGTCTCCTACACCATATAATTATAGAAAACCATATAATTAATATCAAACTCCGAAGAGACGCCAAAGACAAAGACTAAGACCACGAACCAGTCGCCAGCTACACATCATCACTCACCATCAATCATCACGTGTCTGGAGTAAGTAAGGTCTTTCTTGCCCCAGAACATGCATGTAATATACTTGTATAATTATATAAGCCAGTACACACACACATAACATATAATAATGTTGGTGACAGAGGTTCTATTGGTTTTATCTGTCATGAGTTGCGAGAGAACTATATTCATAATTATTTAAACGTTGTAATAGTTCCATTAAGTAATACATGCGATGCACAGTTGAGGTTTCATCGAACATGTTAATAAAGAAGCTGGCAACTATTTTCAAAATTTCTTAAAATTAAACTTTATTGAAGGCGTGTTAAGGTCTGAAATCCTGTGTTTCCCATCATACAACACCTTCCCAATACTCACACCGTTGTATTTGATGCCGTATTGGTCTTTACTGTCTTCTGCTACAAGGTTGATATTAGTGTGACTTTCCATATACACTCTACCACTACTCATACCGTTGTATTTGATGCTGTATTGGTCTTTACTGTCTTCTGCTACAAGGTTGATATTAGTGTGAATTTCCATATACACCTTGCCTCGTGAACTGACTGACTGCACCACCTTACACATCTTCAAGTCATCAGGACTGCCAACATGTTGGAGAGGGAATATTTCCACACTCAGTATTCAATACCCTTACCAGTTTAGTGGTTTTCAACCAACTCATAATCCTCTTCGAGTATCAAAACTAATGTGGGCTAACGAGACTAGAGTCAACGTCAGTCTCTAATTAATGAAAAACAAAAAAAAATACAGTTGACAAGCCTGTGGGTGCCAGACGCATCTCCCTGGCCTCTGCTCACAAGTATAATCTGCCAAAATAAAAAAAAATGCTACCTAGAAA
Source organism: Petrolisthes cinctipes (assembly GCA_033782935.1). Taxonomy (NCBI): domain Eukaryota; kingdom Metazoa; phylum Arthropoda; class Malacostraca; order Decapoda; family Porcellanidae; genus Petrolisthes; species Petrolisthes cinctipes. The sequence goes on along the minus strand of JAWQEG010000831.1, from coordinate 1,457,583 downwards.
CAGATGAAATACTGAGGGATTTATAGTAAATTACCAAGTAGCACGTGTTCACTATATTCAATACAACGAGCCATTATTAAAAGTATTCAGAATATTACAAGGCTGCTATCACGTGAGGGATGAGAGCCTTGATTATAAACTGTTAGGTAGATACGGGGTAAATGGAAGTGTGTGTTAGTGGTATCAACACTTGACACATGTAATATAAAGGTATTCACATTTGCTTCATTTAATAAAGAGCATTCTGGTTCATGATTCTTATTCAGTTATTGTGTAAGTATTTTTCAGCGTTTAGTGCTTGTTAATAACCATTAAATATTATACGAAAAAAGTATACAATAATATTACCTCAGTTGTTTATGTGTTACATCATAATATTAAAAAGTTAATCTTACCTTTAATGATGTTAATAATTGACACGAATATCGGTATATAAATAATTGATAACCGGGTGTATTTTCGTACTTTTATTAAAGCTTCCATTCATTTTTCACCTCCCCAAGAATAATTTCTCACCTCTCTTGTATAGGCAGGCACCCCCCCTACCCTCCTCAAATCCCCCCTTACTTCTCCCTCCCACCAGTGAATGGTTCCAGCGTGCAGAGCTCACAACTAGTGTTTCGGGGTTATCTCGGCCAAAGTTGACAACGCTGGGTGGGCCTCACGGAAGTGTGACCAGCTGTACATTGGAAGCATTTATTATGTGTATTGGTAAATTATTATCTGATGGTTGGTTAATTATTATTACAACACATATAATTAAATACTGAAGCTTTATTTCATGTGAGATAAACTGGTTTCGGTACTTACGCAGTATTCGAAAATCGTGTTTCTCACATGAATGAATGTATCATTATTTGGATATATGTGTTGTAATATGTCCATAATGTTCATAACATGTTACTCATTATCAACATAATACGTTTACTTACATGATATTTATTAGAGAACAGTTAAACCCGCATATTGACAAATTATAATTGGGTTTGATTCGCCCGAGCAGACTACTGAATTTCGGTTCAATTCATAGCTGCCACTGTTACCAGATACAACACCAGCATATTGGTGGATGAGGTGGCCTCGAGTCATCTGTGTGCAACTACATAGAGTACAGCCGCATGACAAAAGTGTTCCTACAGCCACGTGGACAATGTACAGTACAGTAACATCTTCGTCATGACGGACACCGTTGGCTCTCACACAGCATCTGACTGTGTGTAAAGCACTTCGTCCATGTGTATCCATTTCACATGAATGAAACACACCACTCCTGAATCCCAACAAAGCATTGCTATCACATCAAGCACTGGCGTTATCGTACACAACTCTACCATATATATATCCTCGCTGTTATGTATCACTATATGATAAAAAGTGATACCAATAACATTAAAACATAATGCGTGCTAGCATTATATACCTATACATATTTTTAGGACTTAGGCTCGTAGGTTTAAAAAATGTGAGGGTCCTTACTGGAGCTCTATGAATTCTCCAAACTACTCCGGGCAACAGATTCCCTATTAGAAATACTTAATTAAGGGTTCTGTGGCTTGGATTATTTTGGAGGATTCATAGAGCCCCAGTAAGGGCCCTTATTTAAAAAAAAAACTATGGGCCTAAAGCCTGTGACCGTGGTGTATTTCCAAACAAAGTTTCGAGACCAGAGAGAGAGAGAGAGAGAGCAGGGTGGGGGAGAGAAAGAAGGGGATGGGTGGAGCCTGTGGACTGACGTGGTATACCATGGAGGTATAATATACCATGGAGGTATAATATAGAGGAGGCGGCATGAGCCGCTCGTCCTGTACACCCAAAGTGAAGCCAGGGGCGGAGCTTATTACCCTACCCCCCCCATTGACTCAAAACATTGCCCCGGCCGCTATAAACCCACTATAATATTATGCTCTTATTTTCTCATATTAACTGTAATTAGAGCCAGAAAGAGACTTGAATTTGTTCCATATATGATAACTGCATAAAATTATCCAATTCTGAATATTATCAAAAGTACTTAAACCCATTAAATACCGCTGTTTCCTAGAGCATTACCTCTTCTCGCAAACTTTTCCTAGGAGTATGAATGAAAGAAGAATTAATTAATGAATGAATAGTTTATTTTATGCAAAAAGTATAGTAAAAGAGAAGGTCATAGCTTACACACCAACCCACAGACAGTATTATAAAAGGTTACAGAGAAATAAGAACAAGTACAGTTGCCCACACATGCCTCGCTACTTGCGTGATACCTACAACAGGAAGGAAAGTAAGCAAAAGTTATAGTTTGTTGATAAGCAGATAGTAATAATATTTTACTGTCTGCTTGTCAACAAACTACATCTTTTTTCACTTAATTAAATTTCCTTTCGTTGTAGCCAAGCACCTCACAAGTAACAAGCCATACCAGTTTCATGTGTGGGCAACTGTACAAATGCAAATAAAATTAATTATATAAAGAGTTCTAGTATGAGACTCTGGAAGGCCTTATGTCACTCTTTAAGTACAGTATATAAATAAGATTATATACAGTAAGATGTGTATAGTGTAGTGAAGATGTGTGGTTTGCTGTGAAATGTGTGATGTGCAGTGAAAATGTAGCCTACATAGTGTAGTGAAGATGTGTATAATGTAGTGAAGATATGTATAGGGTAGTGAAGATTTACATAGTGAAGTGAAGATGTGGTGTGTTGTGATGTGTAGTGAAGGTGTGGTGTGTTATGGAGATGTGTATAATGTACTGAAGATGTGTATAGGGTAGTGAAGATGTGTATATGGTACTGCAGATATGTGATGTGTAGTGAAGATGTGTATATTATGATGTGTAGTGTAACACCCAGAACTGTCATGTAATAGAGTTCACACTCAGGTGTAGTGTCTTGTATCAAACACATTTTACCACTTATAAGCCACATGAAATCTTACCATGATGGCTGGATGTTACTGCATAAAGTGTGTCATCACTTACTCAGTTCCAGTTCATTCTGATTCACACAAAAACATTATTTTAATCATCAGTCCCAGGCCGTAATTTTACTATTATAAAAACTCTTTTGGCACATTTGCTTAACTTAGACTACGGCACTATAACTTAGACCTTAATTCTCAACAACCAAATAGTCTACGTAGTAAACACAATTATAAATTTAATATCTTTAAAACAGTATGAAATATGCTAAAATATTCATAATACAATCTCTCAACACTCGAGTTATCCTACAGGCCAACCCTAACTTGGGCACAAGTAGGCCACCCCATGGAGCCAGTTTATCTTTTATAACCCTGTCAATGCCATATATATGTGAGGTTATACATTAACAGTTAATATCACAACACTATAATAGCCTTGGCTTTGCAGTTTTTGTGTGTACAGTATCAATATTCTACAGGACATGGGTACGTGTTACGATGTGTGAGGCAGGTGATGAATTTCACTTCGTTGATTTGTCCATTTCTCTCGTATATTTTTCTGTATGACTTTCTTAACATACCTATGAAATGTAGTAGAAAGATTCCTGTCTCTCTGGGTACACCCATATGCTGAACACGCCAGCATTATTATAAAAAATGGCAAAGAATGTTGGTGAAGTTGATGGTCCGACGTGATCGGCTGAGGTTTGTTTTTGAGTAGGGGAGACAGTCGACCAATAGCAAGTTGGCTTCACCTTTGTGACGTCATGCCGCCTCCTTTATATTATACCTCCATGGTATATACGTCACACTATGATCGTTCGTATCCCAGTGTTAAATTTCATAATAATGAAGCATTTCTCGGGGACAAGTGCCTTAATTATTCACTTTTGGTAATCCATTATAGTGCCAAAAATTAGCGGAAGGTGTGAAATAACCCGTGGCAAAACATCATACTGATCCAACCTTTAGATACAGAGTTATTCCTGAAAAACAGTGCGACACGGGCCCTGAAAGCGTTAGTAAATGAAAACAATGCTGGAGTAGCAATTGCTGTGAGAAAAAACATAAAATACAAAATAATTGATGACTTTACAGAAGAGTTTTTGGCCATACAGATCAAACCACAATAGTAGAAATGATAATAGCAACAGCATATCTACCACCAAGAAGACCTTACCTACCAGCTCAAGACTTTTTAAGATTAATAAATTCAAATAAACCTACGTACATAATTGGAGATATTAATGCCAGACATAGAATATTAGGACACAAAAATAATAACACTGTGGGCAACGTAATATATACTTTAATAAATTCAGGCAAAATTCTACATCTTGGACCATATTTAAAAAAAAAATTAGGACACAAAAGCATGTCTACTCCAGACAGAGTTTTTTGCAACAGTTTTACTTCATTAAACTATCACCTAAAACAAGGGCCACTTACCCCCAGTGACCATATACCAATAATAATGACTTTATCTACCAGTCCTATACAAATTCCCATAAATAAAAGATTTCACATGAACAAAGCAAACTGGGACGGCTTTAAAAATGATGTGGAAAAATTAAATGTACCCAATCTAAATAATAAGGACATAGAAGAAATTGATAATGCCGTAGAATACTTCCATAAAGTTTTAACAACGGCAATGGAAAATAATATCCCATAAACAAACTTTAAAACATTGCCCCACTTAACAACAACAAATCACACCAGATTAATACAAACAGAGTTTAATCAATTATATCAATATATGGAAAGATTTGGACCTAATAGATATATACATTACAAAGAATAAAGCAACTCCAACGACAGATATATATTGATTTTCAGTTAAGAAAAAACGAATAGTGGAATGTTACAATTAACCATATGAATGAAACTACAGACTCCAAAACATTCTGGAAAAGAATAAATTTACTAAGTGGTAAGGAAAAGGTGAATACACCTCTTATGTAAAAGATACAAATGGTAGAAAGATCTATGACGATAGAGAAAAATAAATAGTTTTCAGAAATATTTGGAGGAAGGTATTTAGAATAACAGAAGAAGAAAATTAAGAATTTGACACAGAGCACGAAAAAAACATATTAGAATGGATACAAGATAAAATTGAATATATATCCCCAAAAGATAAAACAAATATAGATTTAATCCCACATAATGAAAAAATTACTGAAAGCGAATTTCTGCACAATTTAAGAAAATTTAAAGAGAAAACTCCTGGTCTATCAAGAATAACTATGAATGTACTGGTAAACTTACCTCAAAAAGGAATAGACACCATATTAGAAATATTCAATGCCACACTGTCAGCAGGATACTTCCCAGATGAACTAAAGAAAACTAAAATGATCTTCATACATAAGGATGGAAAAGACAATAAAGAGATAATTAATTACAGACCAATCTCATTACTGGAAGTAACAGGAAAATTACTTGAAAAAATATTAAACAATAGATTACTTACATATCTTGAGAATAATAATGTACTAAATTCTAGACAAAATGGCTTTAGAAAACATAGAGGAACTTACACTGCATTAGCCATAATCACTGAAACAATTGCAATAGCTAAAGCAAGAAATGAACAGGTCAACCTTATCTTAAGAGACATAAAAAAGTCATTTGATAAAGTTTGGCACACAGGTCTAAAATATAAAATACTACAAACCCATATACCTACATATATGAAACAAATATTGTGTGACTACCTAACAGACAGGCAATTCCACATACAAATAGGACAATATTTAGGACCACCCTTTGAAATAGAAAGTGGCGTGCCACAGGGTGGTTGCCTCAGTCCAACATTATTTATACTTATAACTTCAGATATGCCAAATCCATCACCATACAGTGAATATGTAGTTTTTGCAAATGATGTAACACAAATTGTAACTTACCCAGGCAAATCTAAACAATTATTAGCAATACATACAAAGAACGCAATTGAAAAAATCAATACATATGAAAACAAATGGAAAATGCAAACTAAAATAAATAAATTTACAATAATACCAATAGGTAGAACAACCTCAGAACCAGTAATAGTAAATGGAGATATATATCCTTACTCTACAGAAGGCAAAGTACTTGGACTAAAAATATCCAGAACTGGATATAAGAATTTTATTAAAGATAAAATACAAAGACTTAACATGACACTAACTAAACTAAAACGATTTTATAATTTAAGTACAAATAATAAGAAAAAACTATATATGGCATTAATAAGATTAATTCTGGAATATCCACCAATACCATTACATGCCATGAAAAAATCCATATTAAAGGATCTACAAACAATACAAAACAAAGCCTTAAGATTTATATACAATGTAAGATATCCTGTAATAATCCCAAACAATGAATTACATAACAGAGCAAACATTCCACCAATAGAAGAACTATTGGAATATAGAGCACAAGAAATCTGGAACAAAATATCACAATTAGAACTAAATCACAACTTATATGATATTTTTTCAGAAATTGATGAAAACATAGAGCAAAATAATTGGTTCTCATTAAGTCTCAAATCCCTACATCAACAATATGACTGGAACAAGAAAATTTATGTAAAATCAATACTAATAGAGATATATAAAAAAGATGAGGTGTAACCGAAACCCAAAATCGGGGATCGGCCCTCCGAATGATAAGAAACTAAAGTCATATAAAAAGATGAGGTGTAACTGAAACCCAAAAAGGGGGATCGGCCCTCCAAATTAGAAACAAAATAATAATAATAATAATATTAATAAAAAAAAAAACGAGGTGTAACCGAAACCCAAAAGGGGAATCGGCCCTAAAAAAAAAAAAAAAAAAAAAAAAATACAAACAGACTGTATAACTGAGTTGTTCCGGTTAAACATACATTTAAGAGGCTACTTATAATCACTTATACTCACTTACAAGAGTGAGTCACACATCGCATGATGCCGTGAAATTGCTAGCGTAGGCTTGGATACAGATCCTAGCTCACAGTGGGAACCATTAACACGTTAGCATATAGTGACGACATAGGTCAAGTGACCTACCAAGCGACGCCTTGTTCCCGCTCCTTCAGCCTCAGTTAGCTATTGATAACCACACACTCAACAGGGTTACCTTAGCATATAATCTCTCTGAAGTTAGCTCAAGTCTAACCTAACCCCAAACATATTTGTGAAACTGTACTCACTCGGGTTATCAATAAATTGTGCAAACTACAGACGCTTGCTAAGTCTCCTACACCATATAATAATTAAATTATTTATAATTAAAATCAAACTCCGAAGAGACGCCAAAGACTAATAATACTACAAAGACTAATAAAAAGACAAAGACCACGAACCAGTCGCCATCTACATACATCATCAATCATCACGTGTCCGGAGTAAGTAAGGTCTTTCTTGCCCCAGAACAGAGTGACTACCAGAAAAAATAACTCTGTTTAACGAATATGAAAACCTACAGCACCCTGGTTGAGCCCGGGAACTTTTATCTACTTCTGTATTTCCATTTCGTACCTATCTTCAAAGTATTACCTAATACAACACTTTTTTCAAATCTTTACTCCAAACATCATTGTCATTGAGGAAAAGGTAGAACAACTCCAGCAGCAGAGAAGACAACAGCAGACTAGCCAACCGGCTCACACTCACCAACTCCTACTGGAAGACTAGCCAACCGGCTCACACTCACCAACTCATACTCCTCCTCTATGAGTAATACCTTGTTCCAGTTACTGTGTACCTATACTGTACTTGTATGTACTTCACCCCTCACCAATAAACACATGTTGACTTTGTGGAGTTAGGTATACACTGCTGCATACTGAGATAGAGAATACTACAATAGCATGATGGGAAGTTTCCATGCTGAGCTACTGATTGCTAGATTTCACTCTGTAATTATCTGTATGTTAATCTCTATGCTATAATCAACTCCATATTGTCATCTTGTATGTAGAGAAGGGGACAATATATATTTACTCACATTATCCTTATATAAACTTGTATCTAACTTGTCTATATTTCATATGTAAGCTGAGCATTGTCAATACCATCGTTGCAATCTGTCACGCACTAAGGGTGTGGTACGTGAGGAAGGATCGAGAGAAGAGAGGCGCAATTGGAGCCCGGCCATGGGCTAGACCGCTAAGAGAGGATGGAGTCCTTCCCTAAGCGAAAAGATTCACCTCTTACATAATCTTAGAGAGACACAAGATAACCTGGTATAATCTGTAATCTGATATATTTCAGTAAAAAGAGACAAGTCCACGAGTTTACTCTAAACCTTGAGTAATTAACTTAATTCCCCAGGAAGACGAGAGTGGTAATTCAGACAATGAGTGGTAAGTTGACTGAAGCCAACAGGTCTACATCGGGTGGTAAGTGAAAACCAGCCCAACTGATAAATGAGAGTTCCTTGGCAGGTATTTCCACAAGCTGAGGTGGTCGACCCACGAGTACATGTTGGTGACAGTCGGGTGGGATCTCCACAGGCGTGAAGAGACTACTCTTACAGGATCTTGAGGATAGCATCGGTGAAGGGAGTCGCTGCCTTCTCATTCAGTTGCTGCATGTGCCGCAGCAGTGCTGAAAGGCGGCGTCCTTCCAACTGGACATCCTCAAGAGCCTTAAAATATTGTTGAGTCGACATACCGTGTGCAGAGATAATAGATGCCTTAACTTCCTCGTATAGAGAGTCTTGGTTGAGTAAAGAGAGGAATATGGAAATTGAGGAGAATACTTCGCTCGGAAGGGCACGAAGGATAGCCTGGAGCTGCTGTTCCTCGGTGAAGGTTTGCCCACGTCATACCGCGTCCATGTGTAAGAACCAGGAGTGAATGTCGTAGTTGAAAGGAGGAACGTAGGGAATATGTAAGGGTGTCTGAGTGGGAGTGTGTGTAGGAGAGGTGGAGTGGCTAGGGAGAGACATGTCTGGTGTGTTGTGTGAAGCGTCAGTGGGAGTAGTCATGGCGACCAGGTGAAAGTGAGAGTGTGAAAGTGTATTGTGTAAACTATCTGAATTTTCCGGGGGTCACCAATTGTAACAACAAGGATAGCTGTGTTACTACTGGGAAGAACAGACTCGATTATATATGGTAACAATTTATTGGTAAGTACAGGGTTGTGTAGTAGCAAGCACCCTGTAGCTGTGTGGTTTCGTCTGCCGTCGTCGAGTGGTGTGAGAGAGGTAGCTGCTGCAGGAGATAAGTGGGGAGCTTGGTGTAGGCAGGTAGCGGCGGGAGGTTACGGCTGGCCAGGAGATGTTGCTGGTACCAGAGCAAGACGCAGAGTGAACGAGCAGCGGCGATGCGGCCTGCTTTAGCCCAGCCAGAGTCGGCTGTGCGCCGATCAGGTAGACAGGTGTGGCAGAAGTTGTGTCCCGTAGACAGGTGAGGCAGAAGATGCGTAAAGGTGCTTGATGTCACTACAATAGTATTTATACATTTAAGAAAAAACACTATATTGATACCACTGTGTTTTGCTACAAATATAATAAACTAATACCTGGTCCCCTACAGTATACAGATAAAATAAATTCATAGTATTAACATCAGTACACACTGTCCAACATGAATAACTATAATTTTGAAGGAGATTCTTTTCTCCATTAACACTTTCTTAATGAAACAGGAATTAAAATAAACGAATGTTAGCATTATTGCGAAGAGAGGGGTGCAGACCACAGATTGATTTTTATGTGGTGCCGCTCTATAAACAAAAGGAAAGAGAGAGAGAGAGAGAGAGAGAGAGAGAGAGAGAGAGAGAGAGAGAGAGAGAGAGAGTGTTTTAACATATTTTACATAAACAGATACCAACATGTCGTTAGACTGGAATGATGGAAAGTATAAGGACTAGGAGGAATGTGGAGTCCACTACTGTGATAAACAATTTTTTTGATTTCATGACCCATCAGACTCAAATATCACTAAGAAGTATAGGTCAGAAGAAAAAAAAACACTAGATACAAGGAAGAGGTTAGGAAACGCTACTCATAGATACTGTAAAAGCAATAAGTACGAACGAAATTCTAACTCAATACGAGGTAAAAAGCTTGGAGTATGAGAGTGATTAGGATAGAAGAGAGTGTGAGTATGTGGAAAGAAGAAGGGAGAACGACAGATAGAGAGAGTTGGAAGATAAGTTGAGGAAATAAGGGAAGAGAGGAAGGAAGGGAACAAGAGAGATAGAGAGGAGGATCGAGGGCGACTGGCAGGTAGAGAGGGGAGGGAGGGTGCGGTGGAGAGAAAGAGTGGTGGGAGGGAGCAGTGGAGAGAAAGAGGGGGTATGGGATGAAGGAGGGGAAAGTAGAGAAGAAAAGGAAAGATGGAGGAGGACCGCACCTCACAAAATGGCATAAAACTTACATCTGTGTACTTGTCCCATGTTTGTGCATCATGCATGGATTATATTTTGTGTTTATTCGCCCTGGTTACGACAAAATTGTTACACGTAATTGGAGAGGTTAATAATAATAATAATAATAATAATAATTTTATTCAGAGGGACTCTGTACATTAAAATAAAGTTGTATAGTACTTCACAATTAGCTCAGACACATAATTATTAGCGTCCACTAGGATAACCTACTAAAGTTTGACTACTTATTTCCAGTAGGGTCCCATTTTTCCAGCAAGATGGGGCAGTCAAAACAAAGGAGCCACAACACACCATTTGTAATACACAATACAAAATCCCTATGATAATAAAGTAGAAAAAAAAACACATTCAATAATTCTACTTACATGTCTTAGTAATACACAGTCATTTAATTCAGATAATTTTTCCTCGTCAACTAGATATTTCCTCAGTGATGTTTAAAAAATGTTTTTTGATCCTGTACTTTGTATACTGTTTGGTAGTGAATTCCATTCTTTAATAGCTGTGTGACAGAAAGTATGAGCTGCAGGTCCCTGAGCACTTGTTACACAGAAGTTAGATTTACTATGTCTAGTTCGAATTGTTTGGTTATCTGCTACTCTATGGAAATGTTCTCTAAGATATGTCTGTCCTATATTGTTATATGTATTATGAACATGGCTCAATTTCATTTCCCTAACTCTGTTCTTCACACATTCTCTCTCTCCACTTGGCCAATGTGAGCCCTGGGGTCTAAACCAAGAATAAATCTAATAATTTTGTTTTGACAAATGTGTAACTGGTTTTTAGACCTACTGCTTACTCCAGAATACCAAGAAGATCATGCATAATGAAAGTGAGGTTGAATTAGGGCAGTACACAAAGTTTTCTTTACTTTCTGATAAAGGCTTTTTGCTTGTCTATATATAAATTTTAATCTTGCATTTATCTTCTTGATTACCTGTTGACAATTCATCTCTCCTGAGGCACATTGATCCAGATGAACGCCTAGGTATTTTACTGACTTCACTCCTTTTATTATCTGACCATGACACTTTATTTCAAAGTTGTTTACCTTTTCTAGTGTTATCTTTGATCCTACTATCATTGCTTCAGTTTTTCCTAAATACAAAGACAATTTTTTTATTTATCATACAGGTATTACATGTTTAAACTTCTTTTCCCAATCTATCTGCAATAACATCAACATCCTTGTGTGACACAATCAAAATACTGTTATCAGCATAAAGTAGTAGTTGGCATGCGACACTAATTTTCATATTATTTAAGTAGCACAAAAATAAGAGTGGTCCTAAAATGCTTCCTTGAGGTACTCCACATGTTATTTTACAAGATTCAGAACAATGCTTATCTATTTTAACAATTTGGCTTCTTCCACTGAGGTAAGAGTAAAACCATTCCACTGACTCTACGCCCATTGCCATTAATTTATCACACAGAATGTACACAATTGTCAACTGTATCAAATGTTTTTTTGCAGATCTAGAAATGCAAGTCCTCTATAATTTCCTTTTGATATATTTGTTTTTAGTAAATCTAACACATGTATCTGTTGAGTGATCCAGGACATTGCGCTCATGGGCTCCCAACTCATGCCTGACAGCCAGAGGTCGAGAGTCACGGCTGGAGACTCTTGCAAAAGCCTCCGCCATGGTGTTGGCCACTGTTAAACCATCCATGATCTTAATTCCATTGACCTTAAGGGACCCCGTGCTGTAGTAAAAAAATTGGAGGTTAGCGAGTCCTTCAAACAATGATACGAACCACCACCTATGTTAAAGGAGCTTGTTTCGTGGCATAGTCAGTCTGTCAGTCTGCCTTCACTAATCTTCACCTAGGAAGACGAGACTGCGGTTCGTACCTGTTATTTCCTTAAAGTATAGGGAAGTGGTCACTACCATATAAATCGGGCAACACACTCCAAGTAAAATCCAACAGAGCACTGGGTGAGCAGAGAGAAATGTCAATGGCGGTAAAAGTCCCAGTAGGGCTATTAAAATGCGTCACATCTCCCTATTTAAAACCCCTAATCCCTCATCCTCAATAAAAGAAGCCAATAAAACACCCCTGGGATTGACCGAACTGTCACCCCACAGAGGATGACGCCCAATAAAATCACCCAATAAAATAAAGGGAGAAGAAAGGTCCCGTACAAGACGGTTGAGATCACTGAGATAGACTGCAACAGCCTGGAGTGGAGTGTCAAGCTCCAGGCTCGTGCATGGCACATCGCACTGGATTAGAATGGCAGAGCCACCTTGGTGACCCTACCCTTCAAAGGAACTGGAATACAATGCAGAGTATGCTGGAGGACTGGCAGGAATGTAGTACCCAAGCATTGTCTCTTGGAGAGAAGCTAGAGAGAAGAACTCGCAGTTCCTCCCACTGAAATATCTTGAACAGTGTTACTTTAGTCTGGATTTTTGAGAAGCCTCACGGAGGGACTTCCCAGTACCACCTTGACCTGAGGATTTACTCAAGCGATAAGCTTTCTCTAATCCTGGGCCACTAGGAGAAGAGCGAACCCGAGGAGTAGTACTTGAAACAGTAATTGGGACCCGTAGACGAGTCCCTGAAGCATCTGATATGTTAGAAGAAGGTAAAGGTAGATGAGCAGGGATATTCTTTAAAACAATTACATTGGTATTGTCCTGTACAGCAGTGGTATCACTGACACAGGCAGATACATCAACATCCATAATTCAGGTGGAAGAATCACTCTGCTGTTCAAGCGGAAGAGAAACTAAATATTTTGAAGTCACAATATTCGAGGCATCCACATTCACTTTACGCCCCTCCGATATTCCCAAAGGAATCTTGCGAGATGGAACATCTGTTGAATAAAGAGATTCATCAGAGCTACGAGAACGCTTCTGGTGAAATTGAGAGGAAACTATGGATGAGTCTACAGAGACGGTTGCTTTGCAAGGGGAACGTCTATTGAGTCAAGTGCTTCAGAGGATCCACGAAGACGTCTCTGTTGCAGTTTAGCTGAACTAAGTTTCCTTTTTGAAGTGCGTGTGGTAAGCGTGAACCTCTACCACATGGACATCATTAGTTAAAGTCTGAGAATTGTCATCAGTTGAAGGGTCACCAGACTGAATGCCTGATACAGTTTCCAAGACAGAGAAACTATTATGTAGTGAAACCTTAGACGCGTTCTCACTAGAGTAAGAAGCAGCTGCTTCTTGAGAGAGTTGAGAGGCAACTGATTTAGGGAGGAGGCGTATGTCTTCACACCACAATCCTGTTGTCGCCTGAAGATGAGTTGCCGTCTGGCACTACCAATGCTGATGAATTGGGTGATAGCCAAGTTGGCTCCACTTCTGCGTTTACCACTTACCGTTGCCAATGTTGAGCCACCTAGAAATTAGAATCCCTAATTGCGTGTGATCCTGATACAAACCACTCACTATAGAGTGAGATGGAAAGAGGGGTTCGGTAAAGGAAAGTGTGGCTCATAAGGTGGGTGCATGAATTTAACACGGTTTTTCGAACACTGTTCTCTCCAACACTTGTGATGGTTCTCCAACGCCTGATTGTCTGGCCTAGACATTACTATCTAATGACTCCATCTGATTAATGTAATGTTCTACCATATTGCACGGATTGTAATTGCATACAAACCATCACATTATTTCTTTTCATGTCCTGTTTGCATAATCGCACTAATCAATTTTAGCCACACAAAATGATGTTGGAGGTCATGCGAAGGAGAATGTGGTGGGGTTAACGGAGGAGTAGAGTGAGTACTGGAAATGGGTAAGGGAGAAGGCTAATGGAAAGAGGATGTGGGTGAGGTGTGGGACAGGGTGTGGAGAAGTGACAGAGTGATCATTGGGTAGTAAAGTCGCCCTCCACTACAAAACAGTATCCGTTGGTAACCAGTAACACAAAGTAATTAATCAGAAAATGTCTTGACTGAGGTCAAGTAACAAAATTGGCTTACTTAAAATATATTGCAACAATGAATAGAGGGTGGAAGGTCTCATTGCATAACATGGTAATATATTAACAATTTTAGGATACATTAAAAGGTTTGACCCCCTTGCGGACTCAGGCTATTCCCTTGAAATTCTTCAACTGTCCCTTTTTCCTTCTGGTTACTGTTCATCTTCTTTATTTCTTTTTCTTTTCGTATTAGTGTCCTCCAGGACCAGTATGGCCTTCTTTCTTTCTCTTCATTCACTTCAAGATGCTCAAATTCATTCATTATAATTGAATTATATTGAGCACATGCATATCATGCATTATTTGGAGATACTTACTATGTAGCTATACGAAGGACGAGAGCCGGAGGAATGTGTTTTCAGCTTGTATAGCCCTTTGTGAACTCCTCACGAGGCAATATTGACAAGATATATACTGGTAATAATTCATTACACAAACTTTTTAAGGAACGTTCATTACCACCAGGTTATTCTTCCCTGCGATGCCACAATTGTCTACCATGACAAAGTTAAAATCTTTGCGACAACAAAATAATAATCATGAAGTGGGTGGTGCACGAACACAATCTTTAAGGGTTATGGAGGTTTTCGTATTGATTATTTCCCCTTCTCTTTACTAGTAACCGTCAGGATAAAAATAACTTACTACATGACTCATAAATATAGTATTATTTAATAAACAATCGCTGGCATGTAAATTATAATGTGACATAAATTCTGTATTAATTTTGCATAATACAGCAAATACCACTACTCGATCACTGTTGATGCCTTAGCATTTAAACTCAACCCCACTTTCTAATTCACTCTGTAATTAGTGGTTCGCCTCATGATCACACGTGGTTTGGGATTCAAATTTCTAGGTGGTTCAACATTGGCAAAGCTAAGTGGTAAACACGGAAGTGAAGCCAACTGTACATCTTACACTGGCGAGAACGTAAGGGGTAAACATTCCTGCAGTAAAAGCAGTAACTCTCTGACTGACACTCAAAAGTTGATAGCGAATCCAGAGCAGAACAATTACCACACCGGGAACGTTTGTTGCAGTTCCTCCTCCCATGACCAAACTCATAACACCGGAATCTCTGTAAAGGACGCTCAACAAAAGGCTGCACCTCAAAAGAGGTGAGGTTGATGTCAATGCGATCTGGGATATGTGAGCCATAGTAAGTAAGGATGATCATATTTCCTTTCATCTTTGTTACTCGTTGGACACTATCGGGGCACATAGCAAGAATGTCCTCTTCTGAGAATTCATACAGGTCCTCATTGTATATGTGGTTTGATGGATTCAAACATGCTATCAGAAGGACAGGAGAGATTGAGGAGCATCATGGCCTGTGTAAGATCTTTGGCTCTATTTAAAACACCTTTACCGTATTTTTTTATGTGGCCCATCGGAAGTAATCCAATTTCTTTCTCCTGATACCTAGAAGCATGGATAAGGTTACCACGGATGTTAAGGTAGCTAAAGGTAGGGGATTCGAACGAGCGGCGGAGGGATACGTTACGCCACCCCACCAAGCCACAGCTGTACAGCCACTTTGAAAACAGTTCTGCTTCACACCTCTCTGCGAGTGGTCCCGCTTGTTCCTCGTTCTCAGATCTCGCCCTTTGTCTCGTTGACAAAGAGATAGCCTGCAGTCGAATAAGCTCGGGAATGTACCAGTATTCACAATGCTTCAAGGCTATTTATCAACCGGTTACACAGACAATTGGTTTGAGCAGGTAAGAGAGAGGTAACCAGCTTTTCGTACGAGGCTGGTAGAGGCTTGCCTCAGAGACTACCTTCAACCTAAGGCAAGGACTGAACTCGCGAGTGATATAGGTGTAAATTTACATTGAAAATTATAGTAGGTGTGAAGAATCTGTAACTGGAAGTCTATGAAGCGATCTGAGATTTATATAACGAACTCAAGTGTTAGTTTGAATTTGAATATTAATTAAAGTAATTGAGTAGGAAGGTCTTGGAATAGCACCTAATAATTAATTACAGTGTTTTTTCTTGCTTATTTATTGAAAATAACGCAAGATAGGATTCTCGTAAGAATTTCGTAAGAAAAATCGTAGAAAAAATCGAAGATAAACGAGGATTTACGAAGCCCATTATGAAAAACCGTTACAGAAAAACGAGTACCGTAATTATCGATTTATTGCGATATTATTAGCTAGCTAGTATTTCAATTTGTGTGAAAGTGTATATGTGTGGAATTAATTTAGTAATTGTTTAATTAATTATTGTTGGTGTTTGATAGTAAAGTAACGTAATTTGGTTGTTTACGATTCTGGTACTACTATAATCTATATTCATAGAATTGTAGCTTGGGGTGGTGGTGGGGGGGGGAGGTAAAGACAAAGTACCAGTTCCCAACAGTCGTTTTCGCTGAAATTTTGCACATCGATAGCAATGCACCAAACAGGTTCACACACCGAGTCCCGACCCGGTGTGAACTTTAAAAGTTTTTTTTGGGGGGGTCAAAGTTCCCATAGACTCAAAAAAACTATTTTACTCTGTCATTTTTTATCATACGGCGTCCATCTTGGTACCGTTCGACTCGTCTTCCTTAGGGCAAAAATCTGGCAAAACGAAACTAAAATGTAAAATTTATAACTTACACAAACAACACAGCAACAACATTACTGTAAAAATATTAGTTGGTATCAGTAAATAAACAATTTCCTACAAGTTATCATTAACCTTATTCCTCAATGATGATTACAACACAAGTAACTAAACCCAATCTTACCAATAAACTAGTGTTAAAATGAATCCCCTGAATCAAACCAAACAGAAGTTGGGCAAAATGACAGATAATGTAAAAAATTATGGGTGTTTCTAAAGAAAAGTTCAACCTACTCCCAGATGTTGCATCAGTTGTAAGTAGGTTTGTTAAGTGGAGTTAAGTTAGGTTAGGTCAGGGTTCTTTCTTCATGATAATTAGGTAAGAAATTAATAGAACATCCAGAAATATGATGTAAAATTAATATTATTATTATTGGGGGGAGAAATAATAAATCAAGACTGAGATAGGCCAGAAAGAACTTAGAACTTGTAGTTTCAAATAAGGAGACTGAGAGGAAGCAAGAAGGAGAGGAGGGACAGTTAAAGGATTAAAAGGGAGTGGGTTAGATTTGAAGGGGTGCCAGACCCCTTAAATGGCCGTTGGTTAGGTCTGAAGGGATGCCAGAACCCCTTAAGTACTTTCCATATCACCGCAGACAATACTTCTCCTTCAGGGTCCAAATTGAAGAGCAATTGCTTAAACTAATGACTGGATAAATCATGTATTATGCTGTGAATCCTTGAACTGTTTAGTATTTCTCATGCACCACATAAGTCTCCTAATTAACTGTGCTTACACTACATACTCAATATTACTCAAGTATGTGTGAGAATGGCACTAAATTTTATTGCACAACGATCGATATATCATGTCATGGTCCTATTTTATTATTTCAATCTGAGGAAATCTAAACTATCTTCGTTGGTGATCATCACTAACATTGGACCCCCCTAACGGGAGCCGCCTTGACGTGGTGGGGGGGGCTTGCGTGTCTCTGAGACATGGCGAGCTAGACTAGAGGGGGCTCCGGCCCCTGCTCTGCCCCGATTTCGGGGTGAGAGGGCATCCCATGCTAGTAAGGTCGCCAGTGAGAGACCAGAATAAATGGTTCCCATGCATTAGGCTGCCAGTACGGGCCAACAGTGCTGCCCTCCAGAGGGACTGCCCTCTAGGGGCCATCCTATGTTGGATGGTTGGGTGTCTGGGGAAGGGGTACTCAGCACCGTCATGAGCAAACTTTCGAGCCATTGGGGCTGCTTTTTAAAACGAGTGACCCCGTGGGGGAAGAGGTACCCCGCCCACGGCAACAAGCGCTCGGTCCCCTCATCTGCCCGGTAGGTAGTAGCTCTTGGCTCCTGGGACCAACAACATTAAATCAATGATATATGGATAACAAAAAGCCCCAATCTCATCCTCGAGTAATGGTCGACCAGGCCCTCGAGACGTCACTCTATGGTCGTGGTAATATGCAGAAAGCTGCAAATAAGAGTAGACCTAGCAGGTCGGGTGTTGTGTCGAAGAACCCTGTTAGCGATTTTGACACATTAATTTTAATGAATGAACTTGCATCCCTTTCCTATGGCGCTATCCACTCCATTTTTAAGTGTTTTGGAGTAGATCTTCGTATCCGAATCACATATGACAGTGATTGTAGGTCTAATCGGTGCTATATTACTTTCAATACAAATGCTGCTGCCAAAGCAACATTTGAGGCAAAAGATTCTATGACAGTGGGGGAAACTCACTGTAAAGTTCAGATGATGCGGTCCACAAATGTAGTTGACAGTGACAATGACTACTGCAATAACATCTTTGATAACTCTGTAGAGCATGTCCCAAAGGAATGTTGGGTTCCTACACCCTTTTGGTTAGTGGCTTACTACAGGGAGGGACGTGGTAACCTTATCCATGCTTCCAGGTATCTGGAGAAAGAAATTGGATTATTACCAATGGACCACATAAAGAAATATGGTAAGGGCGTTTTAATCAAATCCACAGATCTTACACAGGCCATGATGCTCCTCAATCTCCCCTGTCCTTCTAATAGCATGTTTGAATCTATTAAAACACATCGAACATTTAATTATAGCAAGGGGCGTATATATAATGAGGACCTGTATGAATTCTCAGAAGAGGACATTCTCGCTATGTGCCTAGACAGTGTCCAACGAATAACAAAGATGAAAGGCAGTAAAAATATGATCATCCTCACTTTCTATGGCTCGCACATCCCAGATCGTATTAACATTAACCCCACCGCTTTTGAGGTGAAGCCTTTTGTTGAGCGTCCCCTACAATGCTTCTGTTGTTATGAGTTTGGTCACTGAAGGAAGAACTGCAACAACCATTGAGTAGGATATCCTCCACTTGGCTAATACCCAATTCATTAGCATAGGTAGTGCCAGATGGCAACTCAACTTCAGGTGACAGAAGGATGGTGGTGTGAAGACATACGCCTCCTCCCTTCACCCTAAATCGGTTGCAGCACCCTCTCAACCCTCTCAAGAGGCAGCTGCTTTTTGCTCTAGTGAGAGCGTTTCTAAGGTTCCACTACATAATAGCTTCTCTGTCTTGGAAACTTCATCAGGCACTCATTCTGGTGACCCTTCAACTGATGACAATTCTCAGACTTTAGCTAAAGGTGTCCATGTGGTAGAGGTTCACGCTGCCACACGCTCTCCATAAAGGAAACTTAAGCCACCTAAACTGCCACAGAGACGCCTTCGTGGATCCTCTGAGGCACTTGACTCCATAGATGTTCCTCCTTGTAAGGCAACCATTTCTGTGGACTCATCCATAGTTTCCTTTCAATTTCACTAGAAGCATTCTCGTGGCTCTGATGAATCTCTTGATTCAATAGAAGTTCCTACTCGCAAGCTTCCTTCAGGATCATCAGAGGAGCGTGAAGTTAATGTGGATGCCACGGATGTTGTGACATCAAAAGATTCAGTTTCTCTTCCGCATGAGATGCGGAGTGATTCTACCACCTGTATTATGGATGTTGATGTATCTGTCTGTGTCAGTGATGCCACTGCTGTACAGGACAATACCAATGTAATTGTTTCAAAGAATATCCAAGCTCATATACCTTCATCTTTTTTTATCTAACATATCAGATCCTTCAGGGACTCGTCTACGAGTCCCAATTACTGCCCCAAGAACTACTCCTCGGGTTCGCTGTTCTTCTAGTGGCCCAGGATTAGACAAATCTTATCGTTTGAGTAAACCCTCAAGTCGAGGTGGTAGTGGGAAGTACCTCCTTGAGGCTTCCCAAAAATCAGTACTAAAGTAACACCATTCAAGGTCCTTTAGTGGAATTGCCGTAGCTTGCGTGCTTCTTGGAAGGAACTGCGCGTTCTTCTCTCTAGCTTCTCTCCTGCATGTGTTTCTCTCAAAGAGACAATGCTTGGGGACTACATTAATGCCAGTCCTCCAGCATACTCTCTGCATTTTATTCCAATTCATTGGAAGGTCAGGGTCACCATGGTGGCTCTGCCATCCTAGTTCGCCGAGATATTCCATGCACGAGCCTGGTGCTTGACACTCCGATCCAGGCTGTTGCAGTTAAGGTTTTTATGGACCACCTGTATACTGTGTGCAGTCTATACCTTCCTCCCAGTGTTACAGTTGAGAGGGATGATCTCAACCGTCTTGTACGGGACCTTCTCTCTCTCTTTATTTTATTGGGTGATTTTAATGGTTGTCATCCTCTGTGGGGTGACAGTTCAGTCAACCCCAGGGGTGTTTTATTGGCTTCTTTTATTGAGGATGAGGGATTAGGGATTATAAATATGGGAGATGTGACACATTTTAATAGCCCTATTGGGACTTTTACCGCTATTGACATTTCCCTTTGCTCACCCAGTGCTCTGTTGGATTTTACTTGGAGAGTGTTGCCTGATTTATATAGCAGTGACCATTTCCCTATACTTTTAGAAGGTAGTAGGTACGAACCACAGTCTCGTCTTACTAAGTGGAAATTAGAGAAGGATGACTGGCAGTTTCTTAGAGAGCTAATTTCTTCGGTCTCTTCTGTAGCCGATTTTGGTAACTCTGACGAGGCTGTAACATATTTTACTGATATGCTCCACTCTGCTGCTTTCAACTCTATCACATAAACTCCTGGCTACTTTCTCAAACGTCCTGTCCCTTGGTGGTCACCAGTCTGCACCACTGGTGTGCGGGAGAAGCGCGCTGCTTTATCTCGCCTTCGTCGCAATCGTGGGGACCCAACTCTTTTAGAGGACTTCCGACGGGCAATGGCTCGGGCTAGACGAGTTTTAAAAGAGGCACGACGTGCATCTTTGAAGGCCTATGTGTCTTCAATTAATACTAAAACTCCACTCACCCAAGTGTTCAGGAGAGTCTGTAAGATGGCGGGGAAGTTTTCTCCTAGTTTTCCACCTGTACTTAAGGTCAATGGAATTAAGATCATGGATGGTTTGACAGTGGCCAATACCATGGCAGAGGCTTTTGCAAGAGTCTCCAGCCATCACTGGCTGTCAGGCATGAGTTAAGAGCTAAGGAGTGCACTGTCCTGGATTTCTCAGGGAACGAGAATGAAAGTTATAACCATATAATCACCCTGAGGTACCTGCATTCTGCTTTCTCTCTCTGCAGTGACACTTCTCCTGGGCCAGACAACATCCCATATGCAATGTTGCGACACTTGGGTGAGGAGGCGAACGTATTTCTTTTAGCTTTATATAACTGAATCTTGCTGGAGGGTGTCTTCCTTACTGGGTGGAGGGTTGCTACCATCCTTCCTTTCCTCAAGCCGGGCAAGGACTCTGGTGTTGCCCTCAATTACCGACCAATTGCCTTGACCTCTTGTCTCTGTAATCTCTTTGAAAAGATGGTAAATGTCAGACTGGCATACTTCTTGGAAAGGGGTGATTTTCTGTCTCCTACCCACTCTGGCTTTCGTAAACACCGTTCCACTACAGATGCTTTGGTCAGGTTGGAAGCTGCTGCATGTGAGGTCTTTGCATGACATCAACACCTTGTATGTGTATTCTTTGATTTAGAGAAAGAGTATGACACTACATGGCATGATGGCATCCTGCTGCAACTCCATGTATATGGCCTGCGGGGTCGCCTTCCATGCTTTCTTAAGGAGTTTCTCAGTGGTCACAGTTATTCTGTGAGGGTTGGTTCAACCCACTCAGCATCTGTTGCACAGGAAGAGGGCATACCCCAGGGAAGCGTTCTCAGTGTCACATTGTTTGCAGAAGCAATTAATGCCATTGCCTCATCCCTTCCAGATGGTATAGCCAACTCGATGTACGTTGACGACCTAGCAGTCTGGTTTACCGATTCCCGTATGTCAGTGGCGGAGCAGCGCATGCAGCTTGCCCTTGACAGGATGTCACGTTGGACTGGTTCTCATGGGTTTCGATTTTCTCCTTCCTAGACAGTTGCTATGCACTTCTGCCGCATCCGAGGCATCCACCCCAATCCAGACTTATACATGTATGGTCATCGGATACGTTGTGTCGAGGAGACTCGCTTTTTGGGTTTCCTTTTTGACAAACGTTTGACTTGGGTTCCCCACTTACATACACTTAAGGTCTCTTGCCTCAAGGCACTTAACCTGTTGAGGGTCCTGGGCCATATGTCCTGGGGGGCTGATCGGGCCACCCTCCTCCGCCTATACCATGTTCTTATTAGGTCAAAACTCGACTATGGGTGTGAGGTGTACTCCTCTACCACCGATGCTCATCTCAGAGTTTTAGACTCTGTTCATCATCATCTCAGAGTTTTAGACCCTGTTCATCATGCTGGAGTACGTCTGGCGACCGGAGCCTTCATGTCGTCCCCAATCTCCAGTCTCCTGGTGAACGCTAATGAGCCACCTCTTGATCTCCGTCGCCAGTCCTTGATGGTTCATTGTTAGCATTGATTACATCGACTTCCTGACTCTCTTTCGTGATTGGTGGTTCATCTGATATCATGTCTCAGTACTACCTTTTACATTCTCGTACACCATGGCCCTTTGGCTTCCGGATCAAGAAGGCTATGGAGGAGATGGGCATTGATGACTTCCAGATTTGTCCTGTGAGGGTCCCCAGGGAAGCTCCATGGCTTCTTCCAGAAGTTTTCCCCTGCACCTGCTTTACAGACAAGAAGGAATCTCTTCCTCCTCCAGTGGCTCGTTCCTCTTTTTAGAACATGCCTTCGCTCACAGGGAGTCCCTCCCTGTATACACTGATGGGTCAAAGTCTGATGCTGGAGTTGGCTTTGGAGTTGTCTTTACTGACTTTTGCCGTGTGACAGGCTCCCTTCTGTCATGTCAATTTTTACTGCTGACCTTTCAGCCATTCTATATGCCCTCCAAGTGATTTTTACTCTTCTTCAGCCTTCGTTTACTATTTTTAGCGATTCCGGTAGTGCCTTGCAGACCTTGTGCAATTATAACTCTTCCCATCCCCTGGTGTTGGCCATTCTTGAGTGGCTTGTCCTCCTGGGTCGTCGTGGCCGCAAAGTCACTTTTTGTTGGGTCCTGGCCTATGTGGGTGTCGATGGGAATGAGCGGGCTGACGCCCTGGCTAAGGCTTCGGTGTCCAATTCTCGGCCTCCTACCAGGCGTCATCCTGTTCCTGCAGTGGACCTTCGACCCTACATAGATGCTACCGTTCGTTCCTGCTGGCAGGACAGATGGGACACTGTCGGGGCTAACAAGCTCCGCGACATCCGCCAGCGCCTTGGTTTGTGGAGCTACAGTGGCCTGTCCCGCTGGTGGGAGACGGCTCTTGTCCGTCTCCGCATTGGCCACACATTATTGACTCATGGCTTTTTAATGGAGAGGGCTCACCCTCCCTATTGTGATGATTGTCTGGTCCCTTTGACAGTACCGCATCTTATTGTCGAGTGTCCCAGCCTTGGGGACCTTCGTCGTAGGCACCTCTCCAAGTACCGGCAGAGTGATGGTTCTTACAGTCTCTCCCAGGTGCTCGGGGAAGAGGCTTGTAGTGTGGGAGGGAACACCCTCTCCTATGTGGAGGAGGCTGGCCTTCTCCACAAAATATGATTTTATGATATTTATGGTTCTTAGATGATTTTATGTCGACGGGTTCTTTTAGTAATAAGGTGCTTTTTAGTTTGTGTGTCTTTTAATCATGGTGCTTATCCCTTTCGGGTGTTGATGTTTTATTAATTATGTGGATGACAATTTTTGTTGGGCGGTATATGACGTTAGCTGTTGAGCCGCCAGATGCTTAGTTGCATCAAAAATCAATCAATCAATCAATCAATCACTGATATTGGAGTGGTTCCCTATACTATAAACAACAACAAAGTCGTGCTCTTTGGTAATACAGCCCAAAAGTATATAGTCCTTCTCTTTCTTTTTGGTACAGCCGAGTTGATTTATCATGTTTTCTACGGTGTTCGGTGTCATAATTCCACTTAGGGCTGCCTGGGGGTTGTCCTAAATCCAAGCGCCCTAACTTAGTAAAGATGGCTGCAAATGTTTTGAGTATGCCGTCATAAGTGTTATGAGTATACCGTCATAAGCGCACTGGGTATCTTAGGACTCCCTAGCCGAGATAAGATGTTCTAAGTTGTTTTGAGTATCCGGCCCCTGAGCTACATGCACCTGTATAACTCATTACCGGGAATCACCTATACTTGACCTCTCGGGTGAGGTCAAAGGGTTCTGAGCCATACGTCCTGGGGGGCTGATCGGGCCACCCTCCTCCGCCTATACCATGTTCTTATTAGGTCAAAACTCGACTATGGGTGTGGAGTATCTGCCACCGATGCCCGTCTCATAGTTTTAAACCCTGTTCATCATGTTGGAGTACGTCTGGCGACTGGAGCCTTAAAGGTCATCCCCAATCCCCAGTCTCCTGGTGGACGCTAATGAGCCACCTCTTGGTCTCCGTTGCCAGTCCTTGATGTTTCGTTATTGGCATCGATTACATCGACTTCCTGACTCCCTTCCCTGCTTAGCGGTGTCATCTGATATCATGTCTCAGTACTACCTATCACATTCTCGTACACCATGGTCCTTTGGCTTCCGGGTCAGGAAGGCTATGGAGTAGATGGGCATTGATGACTTACCGATTTGTCCTGTGAGGGTCCCCAGGGTGGCTCCATGGCTTAACCCAATGGAACCATTGGGTTAATGATTTTAGGCTATATGCCACTGGTTGATAGCCAATAAATCCAAGAAGCTAAGCTAAGCAAATAAATCAGATCTTACTCACCAACTAGTCTCTTATTTTTGCCTTTCCCTTAGCTACGTAAAAGAGAATCAAAGACACTTAAGAGAATTATAGAAACTTATTAAGAAAAGTATTGTAGACACTGTTTAGGGGGAATAAGGCAAGAAATAGACTGGTTAAAGTAGCTACCGCTACATTGGTGATCCAGGAGTTGTTCAAGTTGTTCACATTTTCTACACAATGGAAACTCTCTCCAGCAATACAGCATTCCTTACTCCTGCAGAAAAACACCCTGCCGCAGCTGCACAGGTCAAGCTTCAAACTTTCTCTGCAATCGATGCCCCAACCTGGTTCCGGCGAGCAGAATTACAATCCCGCCTGAACAGAGTAAGCTGCCAGAGCACCCAAGCCGACTATGTTTTAGCAGCCCTTCCACATGAGCTCGTTTCACGCATTTTGGAATGGCTGGAGACCAAGGGTAATGCCGCCATCCAGTAAGCTGAACTAAAAACCTACCTTCTCAAGCGTTTTTTGCCTTCACCTGCATCAAGAGTATCACAACTGTTCCACTTCTCACAGCAACCCCTCGGCGACCAGAAACCGTCCGATGCCCTCCTGGAAATGAAGACATTAGCAAGACATTTCCCAGCAACCAACGGATCAGCACGGCAGCTGGATTTGCTGAGGGCATTGTGGCTTCTCCGCTTCCCTAAACCCATTCGTGCCTCCATTCCCAATGCAGAGGAAATGAGTGAGGAAGCCCTGCAGCAACAAGCGGATAATTTAGTAGATTCCCTGGCAGCAGCATCCAGCCACATCGGCGCCGTGCCCAGGAATGATACATCATCAACCCCAGAAGAGATCAACTTTGCAGCAGCAAACTCCATCCACAAAGGTGGCTAACAATCTTGATCTTGAGATGTTGACGGGCAAATGTTGGTATAGGTGTACCGTTGGCTGCTGCTAGTTGAACGTTGATTGTAGATCGATGAGGCTTCTTCCATCGTCCAGCCAGTAGAAGGGAGCAGGAAGCACCAGTGTTGACCAAGAAACGTATACCCGACACTGGATCATGGAGAAAGAAAGCATGAATTCCATTAGGAGCTGCCGTAATGTGCGGCAGCTGCCTTACTCGTTTTTTTTTTTACCACAAACACCCTGGTTGGCATCTTCTTGCTTTGTGTCCAAATCTGGTGTGGTAGAAACAGGAGTCACTTTACTTTCTACTTGTCCACCGCTGTGATGTCTGATGTTGTGGAGCTTGGTACTGCTGGCGGGACCATCGTGGAGGGTGGGTTTTATAGTGGCAGACGTAACCCTACCCCTACTGGGAGCAGATTTTGTCGCCCACCATCAACTCCTTGTGGACGTCGCAAGATGCCAGCTGGTGGACACAGCCTCCCTCAACACCACCCCTATCACTGCTGCACCAACCAACCTCGCCCTACAGGTAATCAACACATCAGACAACTTTGCTCACCTTCGCAGCACCTACCCAGATGTCTTCAAGCCAGAACTCAGGCAACAACCACAGCATCCAGCAAAACACGGAGTCTACCACCGGATAGAAACGTCAGGACCACCTGTGTTCTCGTTCTACAAGTTTCGCCGACTGGACCCCGACAAACTCACCGCAGCAAAATGGGCCTTCACCGAACTTGAGCAACTGGAAATCTGCCTGAAAGCACCCAGCCCCTGGGCATCCCCACTCCACATAGTAACAAAAAAGGATGGCTGTCTATGCCCCTGCGGTGACTACAGGCGCCTCAACACCAGGACAGAACCAGACCACTATCCACTACCTAACATCACTGACATCACCTCCTACCTTCATGATGCCAAGATTTGTTTTCAAAACTGGACCTATTAAAAGGCTGCTATCAGGTCCCCATGCACACAAAGGACATTCCCAAGACTGCTGTTACCACCTTTTGACACCTTTACTTTCAACTATAGCTGTTTTGGACTACGAAACTCTGGCGCCACGTTTCAACGTGTCAAAACTTGGCTCGGATTTTCAATTTTTCGACATTTATGCAGGTCAACAAACCAGTATCAAGGCAAAATAAGCTAATTTACGTGTTTTCCCCCACCCAAAACCCCCGATTCCCAGTGTTCTCCCCCAAGATTGAAGGGGTTAGGGAATATGTATAAACCAAGTGGTTTCCGGTCAATATTATGGTCACTAATGAATAGAACAAGTTAAAATAGGGGAAAAAAAAAACAGGTGGAACTCTTATGCAGAATTACCGGAGTATTTGTTGACAAATATAATTATTGAAATAGTTAGAAAATTAAACCGCCTTCTTCAGAAAAAAGAAGAAGATACAACTGGGCATGGGAGAAGGTAATAAATACAAGCATGAGAGATAAAAGGAATACAGGGATAGCTGAAGACAGAAAGCGGAGAGGTTCGGGTCTGAAAGGTTGGCAAACACCTTTATTTGTTGTCTAGTATCGAAAGGATAATAATCAGTAGTCTATCCCACTGCGGTGGTGAACAAAAGACAGTACTTTTATTTAATTAAAGGAAAAAATGCAACATATATTCTAATAAATATTAGAATATATGCTATATATATTCTACCAGACGAGATATGGAGGGGAGAAATGAGAGCGAGATAGGAAGAGATGGGCGATGTTGTGTAGGGGCTCGTGGAGTGTTGCCACTTCTGATTGATATAGAACTATTGCACCATCAGCTGAAAGTTTCATTCGAAGCATATACTGGTGAGAGGGAGAGAAATGAAGGAGAAATTATTGTACCGGTTATTTTAAAGATATTTTCAATATCTATATCCCATGTAAATCTACAGTGTACTCACATGTATCAGGATGTATCTCAAGAACCTTATTTATCAGAACAGGTTTTGAACATGAGTGCTCCCCTGCTTGGGAACCAATAATACTCAGCAGTATTGTCAGCATATACATATGGGTCACTAGGCCCCACAGGAAGTCTTGTTCACTAGATTCACACTCTCTAACTAGCCATCATCTAGTTAAAACTCCTAGTCCAACTCGGTGTACAATATAGCTTGGTCTCTTTAATAAACTTTGGTAAACTTAGACGTTTTATCACTTTGTTACCAACTCAACTTTTAACTCCGAAGAGAATACAGACCTACAGCCCACGATCAATCAACTCTATCACGTTACCACATACCTTTGAGTATCTTCAACCTGAACATTGGTGAACAGCGGTGGATACGAAACAAGGCAGCAAACAAACGAACAACTGCAAAGTGAAAACCAAATAACAACAGACGACAGGAGAAAGAGAGAATAATAAAAGCAGAGAGAAGACAGGAGAAAGAGAGACAGGGGCAGGAGAAGAGAGGGAGAGAGAACAGAGCAGAGGAGACAAGAAACTCATTAACAGTGTTTATACTTAAATCCGCTGCTTCAACATCCAATTGCAAGTGGCCAGTACAACCACCACTTCTTCCATCACTACCATACTCTTGCACCACCATATTCTTCCATCACTGCAATACTACAAATACTACTATCACCACTAAGATCATCACTGGAGGGCTTGGTGAAAAGACTTCCAACGTAGGCATCACTACCGCAGGAAGGACGTAGGCTCGGTACGACTACCCTGGAAGACTACTACCCAGCTACCACCAACAACGCATATTCATCCATTCATGGTCAGTAGTATAGGTATATTTTAACAAATACAAAACATAATAACACCCATCACACTAGGGAAACTATATAAACGTATTATAAATATCTCCTCATTAGAAATTCTTTGTATTCATGATTATTAGAGTACGGTACAATATGTGTAAGCCTTCACGTATATAACAGAATTTAATGTCCCTTGTGAATTCCCTTTACAATGTGACCGGTGATGTGCACTACGCAAACTTAAATATATTTTAGCAATATTTGAAAGTAGTGGCCCTAGTTGATTCAACTGATATCACTAATTTGAGTATAAGTACACCTTTTTAACTAATTTTAAACAGTTTTGTGAAGATCTCATACATGTTTTTGGAGGGGGTCTGTTCGGAGGTCCACTAGCATGAGTACACAGAATGGTTGAAAGAACAGTGATCTATGTGGAACTGCTACATCAAGTACGGCTCTAGCGTTATCCGGTTCGACCATTAGCGATGCTAAACAAGGGTAACATGAAGGGGGAACATGTATATCAGATTACTGAGTACATACAGTATGTTTTACTCTTAACAGAAGAATCCAGACTTGAAACTGCCAAAGTAGAGTATAAGCCAAAGGATAGATTGGTTAAATATGCAGCTAGTCAAAAAGAATCTTTAAACGTACCGAGAGCCCTACCTGTAGCCGATATCACTGACACAGACACTCACAAATACACTACTCAGACTCAAATCACAAATCAGTATAAAAATAATTGATAACCAGGTGTATTTTCGTACTTTTATTAAAGCTTCCACTTATTTTTCACCTCCCCAAGAATTATTTCTCACCTCTCTTGTATAGGCACACCCCATACCCTCCTCAAATCCTTCCTTACTTCTCCCTCCCACCTGTACATTTTTAACGCCGCGCCAGACACAATTTTTTTAATAAAGTTCCCTCTGACACAAATAGTTTATATTTTGTAAAAAAAAAAAAAAAAAAAATAGAATGAAGCTATGTCAGTATTCTACAAACATGTGGATTTACAAGCAATTCCAATTAAAATTCTATATTTGGCAAAGTTTTTAAACCAAAAATATCTTGTTTGAAAGAGAAGTAACTTTTGGCCCGAGTGCGTGGTGTGTCCATAAGCACACATGACTCAGTCCTGGCCTGGGGCGATTGGTGGGGTGGCAGGTGGTGGAGGCTGTTGCCAGGCGGAGGAGGCGCATCAATTTGAATGCGAGAAAATATTTGCAACATAGTCAGCCATCACACCAAACATTTGCAAACTGACTGAGTATTGCTATCCCATTGACACACTGCTGGCCATCCCCAAAATAGGAACCGCCTTGACGTGGTGGGGGGGCTTGTGTGTCTCTGAAACCTGGCGAGCTAGACTAGAGGAGGCTCCGGCCCCTGCTCTGCCCCGATTTCAGGGAGAGGGGGCATCCCATGGTAGTATGGTCGCCAGTGAGAGACCAGACTAAATGGTTCCCATGTATCAGGCTGCCAGTACGGGCCAACAGCGCTGCCCTCTGGAGGGACCGCCCTCTTGGGACCGTCCTATGTTGGATGGTTGGGTGTCTGGGCAGGGAGATATTGGGGAAGGGGGTCTCAGCACCGTCGTGGGCGAACTTTCGAGCCATTGGGGCTGCTTATTAAAACGAGTGGCCCCGTGGGGGAAGAGGTACCCCGCCCACGGCGACCAGCCCTCGGTTCCCTCATCTGCCCGGTAGGTAGTAGCTCTTGGCTCCTGGGGCCAAAAATACCAAAAAAATAGTATATGGATAAAGAAAAGCCACAATCTCTTCCTCAAGCACTCTCTGGTCGTGGTAGTATGCAGAAGTCTGCAAATAAGAGTAGACCTAGCAGGTCAGGTGTTGTGTCGACGAACCCTGTTAGCGGTTTTGACACGTTAATGTTAACAAATGTACATGCATCCCTTTCCTATGGTGCGATCCACTCTATATTAGTGCATTTGTCGCGGCTTCTAGCCGCTTAAATTGTATTTATTGGTTGTGAAACCAGCACAGCTGGATTGCTATAGAATACGCCCCTTCACAAGCCCAGGCCCCGTATAGGCATAATCTGGGTTGGAAGGGTCAATTCCGTGACGTTCATCAGAAGTAAATAAAATTCAAATCTGGCGCTGTACTGATAGTGGAGCCACCTGGTGGTGGCACGGTGAGGTATTAAGCTCCTCCTCCGCTGAATACCGCTCGATCACTCCAATGAGAAAGAAGTGAATGCCTGCCGCATCGGGAGGTGGGTGGGACAGTCAAAGCTGTGCTGGTTTCACAACCAATAAATACAATTTAAGCGGCTAGAAGCCGCGACAAATGCACTATTATTGGTATAGTGAAACCAGCACAGCTGGATTGCTATGCATGCGATGCGGTAGGTGGGAGGTGAGGTGGAGGCAATCACGTGCTAGTTAAGAGTGGTTGAGAGCGGAGGGCAGGAAAGGTAACCGAGCCCGGTGACACAGAAGCTAACGCCCCTCCCGACACTGGCTAGGTGAGTAGCCGTGGTGGGGTAGTAGTAGCTTAAACCATATACCCGTAGACCATTCTGTTATAGACCAGAATTGTTACACATAAAGTCTTTATAGGCAGACTCGAGGGTTCGGGTCTAGGAGAGGAGGGGGGAGGTGACCATGGCAACCCCCCCCCTTCCCCCCCCCCTTTATTCAAGTCTTCTGAGTTAGGGCTATGGCCCTCGCTCAGGTAACGTGATCCCGAGGGGATGAAGGAGTACACTAGGATCCAGATATCCTGTGTAATAATATATCCTGTCACTCATCATAGTAAAGTAATTGTTTGGAAAATGAATACACAAGAATTCCGTAACAATGTAATTTATTTTTGTTTTTCCCTCACCATATGTACACGTAAAGAATGGGGATGAGCATGAAGCTGTACAAGATGTGGATGAGGTATGGGATGATAGTGACGGGACTTAAGTCACCCGACCTTTTCTCTTCGGGCGGCCCCTCCCCCCCATGTGTCTCCCGCGGGGACCCTGGGGAATAGAAGGTGGAGTACCCATAGCCACACAGGGGGTAGGGGAGAGTGAGTGGAACAGGTACCTCGTCCTGAAGGAGGAAGTGGAAGCCCAGCCCCCCAAATCCCTGACCCTCTCCACCGAGTGAGTCCTGAGGAAGGCGAGGGAGGCGGCCACGCCCCTAACGCTGTGAGCCCTCGGGGCGTGTCCGGGATCCCCGTTCTCTATCACTCGGCAGAGAAGGCGAGCGATTGACCTAGGGAAGAGAGGGTTCCGGACCTAGAGTTGTAGAAGAGGTGGTCCGGAGAAGTCCCTCTCGTCGCCTCCACGTATGCTACAAAGGCGTGGACTGGGCAGAGGGGGTGGAAATTTCCATCCCTCAGGAACGAGGGTACTGCGAGAGGGCCAATTCTGTCGTCAGCCTGCTCGTTCTTAGCTAGAAAAGCAGGAGAGGGGGAGATGGTTAAGGAAGTAAGGATAGGGGTTACGGAAGAAAAGGCTGTGTGACGGGTCAGGGCTGCCAACTGAGATGCCCTGTAACCTGTAGCTAAGGCGAGCAGGAAGAGAGCTTTCTGGAGGAGGTGACAAACCTCCAGAGGGACCCCCTCGAACGTCAGGTAGGAAAGGACGCGGTGAAGGGACCAGGAGGGCGTCTGGGCCCGGTGAGGTGCGGTCCCCGCCCGAATCCCCATCCTCAGGAGAGAGAGAGGCCTCTCCGAAACCTTAATGTTAAAACCCAGGAGGAGGGGATCAGACAGGGCTGCGTGATGTGCAAGCACCGTCGCCGGGGCCCTGTTGGTGGAATCGGCGAGCCACGTGAGGAATTCCAGGACTGTGTCCTCCGAGATGGCCCTGGAGGGGTGTCTTCGCAAGAAGTCCTGGAATCTTTCCCAGCACGATTCGTATTGTCGCACCGACGACTGACGATGAGCCCTCAACATCTTGTCCACTGTCTCCTTAGTGAACCTTTTGCTGAGGACTCCCCGTAGAAACTCCAAGCGTGTAGTTTCAGTGACGCTTGGAGTGGTGCAGACAGGGTGCTGGAGAGGCACGCCGATCCCAACTGAAGGGGATGAGGGCACCACCGGGACAACTCTCCGAACCACGGCTGTGCTGGCCAGAGGGGGGCTATGAGGAGAACCCTCCCCCTTCAGGAGGACTGAAGTGGCTGGGGGTGGGAAGAGGTAGAGATGCCCCCACCTGTTCCAGTCCTCTGTGAAGGCGTCCGGGCCTCCCGCCTCTGTTCTGGATGAGAATGTCAGGAACAGAGGGAGTAGGGCCGTGGATGGGGAGGCGAATAGGTCCACCTCCGGTGTCCCGTAGCGAAGGCAGAGAGACTCGAACACAAGGGGACGCAGTTGCCACTCGACTGACGTCCCCCTGAACCTGGATAGGGCGTCCGCCCAATCGTTCTCCCGCCCTGGCACGTAGCGGGCTGAGAGGTGAATGTCCCTCTTGGCCGCTATTGCGAAAATCTGTTCTGACAGGGACAGGAGAATTTCCGACCGTACGGTGCCCTGTTTCTGTAGGCACTGCACGGCCGCAACGTTGTCCATATCGAAGCGGACGCCTATCCTGGCAAACTGAGGGTGTCTGTTGAGCCATTCCTTCGCTACCATCAACTCCCGGGCGTTGATGTGCAGTAGCCTTTCCCCTTCCTTCCATCCCCCGCAACGTTGATGTCCCAGGCAAGACTGGTATCCCCAGCCTACGTCCGATGCATCTGTCGCCACCGTGATCCCCGGGGGAGGGAACACCCAGGGGACCCGCTGACGCAGGGCACCGGGACGTAGCCAGGGGCGAAGGAGGCGGTGGAGAGAGGGGGACACTTGCCTGGGAAGGTCCCTGTGTGCGGGAGACAGGTGGAGGTTTACCTCCCGTGTCAGCCTCCTGTGTTTCAATCGTCCCAGGGGCATTGCAGGGGCCGCAAAATTTAGGGACCCGAGCAATGATTCCCACTGGCGGCGAGAGAAAGTACGGGAAAAATGTGCCTGGCGGACGTGGCGGAGGGTCCGGCGGGCGTTGTCTGGAGCGAGAGAGAGGGTGGCCGAAAGAGAGTCCCACTCTATTCCTAGCCAACACAGCTTGCGAGTGGGGGTGAGAGAGGACTTGGGGATGTTCAACAGGAACCCCATTTCCTCTAGCACTCCCCTCGCTACCCGGCCGTTGTTTGCTACCTGCTCCTTGGAAGGGGCGTGAAGCAACCAATCGTCCAGGTACATGAGGGTGGGAACACCCGCCTCTGCCAGACGGGATGCCACCACCCTCACGAGTTTTGTGAAGACTCGCGGAGCTAGAGAAAGACCGAAAGGGAGCCTGGTAAACTGGAACGTCTCGGTCCCCACCTGGAAGGCCAGAAAACGGCGAAACCTGGGGTGGATCGGGACGTGCCAGTACGCATCCTTGAGATCCAGGGATGCTAACCAGTCTCCCTTCCTCAGAACTGTGCGGACCTGAGCAACCGAAACCATCCTGAAATGTAATGTTTTCACGAATTTGTTTAGCTTGCTCAGGTCCATCACCAATCTCGTTTTTCCCTGGTCCTTTTTGGGGACCGTGAATAAACGAGAAAGAAAGACCCTTCCCGTCGCCCGCTCCACTACTCCTTTTTCCCGCATTTCTAACACATGCGGGACGACCGAAAGTGACACTTTGGTTGAGGCAGGAGGTAGACGTAGTGGCTGTAACGGGAAGAGACAGGTGTCAGTGAGAGTACCATTAATCCTAATCCCCCGGGGCCCGAGGGACCCGGGGTGGTTGGAGGGTAAATGACGGGAGAGGCAGAGATTTTGACCGCAAGGGAAAATCTGATTTTGACCTAACGGTAACCCAAGGACGGGATTAGGCATAATTCATATGTCAGAATAGGAAAGATGACAGTTACTCACCGGAACAGTAATCCAGGGCCATGACAGGCCCTGGCGAATTATCCTTGCTGCCCAGCCGTGGGCAGGCCAGGCTGCTGACCACCCTGTGAGACAGCCCAGAGTGGGACCCTCAAGTGGAGCGGTCCTTCTGGGAGGGGTGGTTGAAGGAGGACTTGGGCTTGGAGTAGGACTTGGAGCCCTGTCCCCTTCCCCGAAACGGCTGCTGGCCCCTTTGGGAGGGCCTGTTGTGTGCCTTCGGGGGAGTGGGATAGGAGGGCCTCGGTAGCCTGGAGGGCTGGGAGAGCCTCCGGGGCTGGTAGGCTGGTCTGGATGGCTGTGGGGCACGTGGCCTACGGACAAACAGAATGATTAGGAACCAAAGTAGACCCGAAAATCCTTCCATTTCACCCCCGTGAAAACTTGGGTAAGACGAACACGAGAGGTACTTACTTGGAGGTGGAGGGTTTTTGTAAATTGATTACCGCTGGGAGGGAGGCGAAGATTGTGTCTGTCGCCGGTTGATCAAAGAGGGCAGGGGACAGGGGGGCAGCTCGCACCACTCCCCTCTGTGCCATCTCTGGCGCAGATTTAGCCGCTGCCTGGTGGGCTGCCAGTCTCGCCTCGGCGAAAGCCTTCGCCTCCTCCCGCCATCGCCGCCATGCCCTCCATCACGGTGGCCATGGAAGAGAGGGTGTCACTGTAAGGGGTAAACAAGGAAAAAACCGAGCGAACCCGGGGATAAGTACCCGGGAGTAACAGAGAGACCCTCTACCCAGTATCCCGAATAAACATGACACACGAGTAAGGTACTCACGCTAGCTGTACACCCGACATCTCGTGGTAGGAGTTGGTAAGGGCGTTGAGGCAGTCCCTGATCAACGAGGCGGCTACCCCCGTGGAGATGGTGTGGGCCAACTCTAGACGGGTAGCAGACTCCGCCTGTCGCAACTTGCCATCGGGCTCCTTCAGCTGATAGGGGACCGGGGGCTCCTTCTCCGTCTTCCACAGGCACTCCCTCAAGCCCGGGGGGGCCCGGGAATGAGGGAGGATGACGGGGAAAGACGGAGGAGGGGGCTTCCTGGGCGCGTTGTTTCTCTGGTGGTCCAGGGTCTTAAGGAGAAGGGCTGGAATGTCCAGGTCCCCTTCGCCCTTATCCCCTGGGTAGTACGCGTCCGGGGAAAGGAGGAGCGCCGTGTTACCGTGGGAGCGGTCAATCCTCCAAGCCCCGGACAAGTGCAGCTGGCTGTACTCCACCAGAAAACCCATCGCGTCCAGGGTCACCGCAGAGGACACCCTCGATGAAGTGGGTACGGGCGCTGAGATAGGACGGACCTTGTAGAAGGGAATAGCGTCGCCCTTCTCATCCGCCCCCCACTTCACCAGGACGTCATCCCTCCGGTTCCACACGTCTGGTTGAGCCGTGTCCGGAGACCAAGCCACCAGTCTGCCCTCCTCCGAAGAGTGGGTCCAGGTAGGAGGGAGAAGAGACCAAGAGTAGGGAAGGTATCCGTCTCCCGAAGGAGGGGGTGACAGGGACGGAGGTGCGGAGGTAACCAACTCCTCAGCTACGTCCCCCGACGGAGACTCGAGTCCCGGGGAAACGGGAGGCACGAAAAGGACTCCCCCATCCTCGGGAGGACTCGCGCCCTCGACGGGAGCAGCAGCGGGAGGCGGGGGAAAAAGAGCGGGTTCCGGAGCGACAGCCGGAGGCTGCGCGATGGACGCCCCAGGAAAAGCGTGAGGAATAAGGGTGTGGAAGATCTTAACTATCTTCCTCGACGAGGGGCTGTCCCCCCCCCCACTTACCCTTGCGGGATTTGCGGGCGGGCGAAGGAGAGCTCCCCGACGACGAAGAAGAGGAAGAGGACGACGAAGAAGAGGAGGAAGGAGAACGGCGACGAGCACGGGACTTCCTGGAGTGGCGGGACCTTTTAGCTGAACGCTTGCGTCCTCTAGAGAGGCCTGAGGAGCCAGCTCTAGCAAGGGGCGAAGCTGGGGGTTCCCTGCTGGGCCCTTGTACCGGTGAGGTAGTCGGGGGAACCAGCGCGACAGACTCGCTCGTTTCCCGGGGGGCTAAGCCCCGAGAAGGAGTCGTAGTACCATCTAGGGAAGGAGGCTCAATCTCTCGGGCCTCAGGAGGTTCTAGCCCCTGAGACTCCGAGAGACAGGAAGAAGGGTAACGGGTCCTGAATAAACCCAGGTCCGCTCCCAAAATCGGGTCCACCCACGCCAAAGAAGAACCGTCTCGTTTGTGGGCCATTCTCCTAGCCCTCGTCCACGCCATACGAAGAGAAGCAAGGGCGGGGAGCTTGGAGCGGGCAGAAGGGGAGGTAACCCGACACAACTCAGCCCAGGGGCGGCACACACCACACGCCAAAGGGTCGTAACCCAAGGGAGTGAAGCAGGGTGCGTGAGGCGAACAGTGCAGGTGTCCGTCAGGCGAGACCCGCACGGTACACCCCGAAGCAGCACAAAGGGCATGAGTAGGCTGAGGGAGAAAAGAATACACAAACATGGGTTAACACGTGCAAACACTGGAACACAGAAGACACGGAAACCCATCCTCCCCGAAGGAAAGTAGCGCGGGACACGCCCGCTGTACCCGGGGACCAGGACACGACCCCCCAAACTCGCGCACCCGACCAGGGAAAAACCCCGTAAAACCAAAACAGCCCGCCACATGGAGCGGGTAGAAGAGGGCCCCCCGGACAGAAGGATCCAGAAGGAGGGGGAGGAGGGGACCCGGTAGCCTGAGAAGAAACACTCCAGGCTAAAAATATTGGAAAAACACCAAAAATTACATAAAAAACCCCCGCCCAGGAGAGGAAGAGAGAACCAGGGCACAATTCTCACTCCCCTTTACCGAGAGGGGACACATAATAATCGGGGAAGGCAAGAGGAAGGGCTGCAAAGACCCCATGTGCTCACCACGTGGGGAGGTGAAGTCCCACGTGGCGCCCACTAACCTCGCTAAAAAACCCCAGAAACCCCGATAAAATACACACGAAGAATGTACTAGTGGCAGGAGGAAAGGTGAAAGGGGGGAAAGATGGAGAAAAACTCCGAACAAAGGGGCTGAAAAGCCCCCCTTCGCTAAGGTAAAGAGAACTCAGTCCTAACGAAGAAAACCCCCCACAAACACCTAAAACCCTCCTAGAATACACACACGATACATCTGCAAAGCAGGCTAGCCACTAGAACACAAAAGAAACAATAGCAGGAACACGTGACACAATACCATAGCGTAGCAGCGAGGAGCGTGGATGTTGATTGAGACATGTTCCGCGACAGAGTGATCGAGCGGTATTCAGCGGAGGAGGAGCTTAATACCTCACCGCGCCACCACCAGGTGGCTCCACTATCAGTACAGCGCCAGATTTGAATTTTATTTACTTCTGATGAACGTCACGGAATTGACCCTTCCAACCCAGATTATGCCTATACGGGGCCTGGGCTTGTGAAGGGGCGTATTCTATAGCAATCCAGCTGTGCTGGTTTCACTATACCAATAATTAAGTGTTTTGGAGTGGTTCTTCGTATCCGAAACAATTATGACAGTGACTGTAGGTCTAATCGGTACTATATTACTTTCAATACAAATGCTGCTGCCAATGCAGCTTTTGAGGCAAAAGATTCTCTGATTGTTGGGGATACTCATTGTAAAGTTCAGATGATGCATTCCACCAATGTAGTTGACAGTGACAATGACTACTGCCCTAACATATTTGATGACTCTGTAGAGCATGTCCCAAAGGAATGTCGGGTTCTTACACCTTTTTGGTTTGTGGTTTACTACAGGGAGGGACGTGGTAACCTTGTCCATGCTTCCCGGTATCTGGAGAAAGAAATTGGATTATTACATAATGGGCCACATAAAGAAATATGGTAAGGGCGTTTTAATCAGAGCCAAAGATCTTACACAGGCCATTATGCTCCTCAATCTCCCCTGTCCTTCTAAAAGCATGTTTGAATCTATCAAACCACATCGAACATTTAATTATAGCAAGGGGCATATATATAGTGAGGACTTGTATGAATTCTCAGAAGAGGACATTCTCGCTATGTGCCCAGACAGTGTCCAACGAGTAACAAAGATGAAAGGCAGCAAAAATATGATCATCCTCACTTTCTATGGCTCGCATATCCCAGATCGCATTAACATTAACGCCACCTCTTTTGAGGTGAAGCCTTTTGTTGAGCGTCCCCTACAGTGTTTCTGTTGTTATGAGTTTGGTCATGGGAGGAGGAACTGCAACAACCATTCCCGGTGTGGTAATTGTTCTGCTCTTGACTAACATCTTACTTCTGAGTGTCGGTCAGAGAGTTACTGCTTTTACTGAAGAGATGCTCACCCCTTGCGTTCTCGCCAATGTAAGATGTACCTCCTTGAGCAGGATATCCTCCACTTGGCTAATAC
Source organism: Petrolisthes cinctipes (assembly GCA_033782935.1). NCBI lineage: Eukaryota > Metazoa > Arthropoda > Malacostraca > Decapoda > Porcellanidae > Petrolisthes > Petrolisthes cinctipes. The sequence goes on along the minus strand of JAWQEG010000831.1, from coordinate 1,418,710 downwards.
TCAATTCATTGGCATAGGTAGTGCCAGACGGCAACTCAACTTCAGGCGACAGAAGGATGATGGTGTGAAGACATACGCCTCCTCCCTTCACCCTAAATCGGTTGCAGCACCCTCTCAACCCTTTCAAGAGGCAATTTTTGATCTAGTGAGAGCGTTTCTAAGGTTACTCTACATAATAGTTTCTCTGTCTTGGAAACTTTATCAGATAGTCATTCTAGTGACCCTTCAACTGATGACAATTTTCAGACTTTAGCTAAAGGTGTCCATGTGGTAGAGGTTCACGATGCCACACGCTCTCCAAAAAGGAAACTTAAGTCACCTAAACTGCCACAGACACACCTTCGTGGTTCCTCTGAGGCACTTGACTCTATAGATGTTCATCCTTGTAAGGCAACCATCTCTATGGACTCATCCATAGTTTCCTCTCAATTTCACCAGAAGCGTTCTTGTGGCTCTGATGAATCTCTTGATTCAACAGAAGTTCCTCCTCGCATCTTTCTTCGGGATCATCAGAGGGGCGTGAATTAAATGTGGATGCCACGGATGTTGTGACTTCAAAAGTGACAGTTCGGTCAACCTTAAGGGTGTTTCATTGGCTTCTTTTATTGAGGATGAGGGATTAGGGGTTTTAAATACGGGAGATGTGACACATTTTAATAGCACTACTGGGACATTTACCGCTATTGACATTTCCCTTTGCTCACCCAGTACTCTGTTGGATTTTACTTGGAGAGTGTTGCCTGATTTATATGGCAGTGACCATTTCCTTATTCTTTTAGAAGGTAACAGGTACAAACCACAGTTTCGTCTTCCTAGGTGGAAATTAGAGAAGACTGACTGGCAGTTATTTAGAGAGCTAACTTCTTCGGTCTCTTCTGTAGCCGATTTTGGTAGCTCTGACGAGACTGTAACATATTTCACTGATATGCTGCACTCTGCTGCTCTCAACTCTATCACAAAAACTTCTGGCTACTTTCCCAAACGTCCTGTCCCTTGGTGGTCACCAGTCTGCATCACTGCTGTGCGGGAGTGTGCGCTGCTTTCTCTCGCCTTCGTCGCAATTGTGGGGACCCAACTCTCTTAGGGGACTTCCGACGGGCAAGGGGTTGGCCTAGACGAGTCTAAAAAGAGGCCCGACGTGCATCTTGAAAGGCCTATGTGTCTTCAATTAATACTAAAACTCCACTCACCCAAGTGTTCAGGAGAGTCCGTAAGATGGCTGGGAAGTTTTCTCCTAGTTCTCCACCTGATCTTAAGGGGATAGTATACTTTTGTTACTCTGGAGCGCCTTGATTCCTCCAAAGTATGTCAGGAAACAGACCCAGATGAAGAAAAATAATGGTATCCTGATGCCTGGAATAGTTTGGAGGAATCCTTTTCTCCAGATTTACCAACACTGTACTTCCCCCTTAAGTTCGATGAAATTAAGATCATGGATGGTTTGACAGTGGCCAATACCATGGCGGAGGCTTTTGTAAGAGTCTCCAGCAGTGACTCTTGACCTTTGGCTGTCAGGCATGAGTTAAGAGTCAAGGACCGCACTGTTCTGGATTTCTCAGGGAACGAGAATGAAAGTTATAACCATATATTCACCCTGAGAGACCTGCATTCTGCTCTCTCTCTCTCTGCAGCGACACTACTACTGGGCCAGACAACATCCCATATGCAATGTTGCGACACTTGGGTGAGGAGGCGATCTTAATTGTTTTAGCTTTATATAACAGAATCTGGTTAGAGGGTGTCTTCCCTTCTGGGTGGAGCGTTGCTAAAATCCTTCCTTTCCTCAAGCTGGGCAAGGGCTCTGGTGTTGCCCTCAATTACCGACCAATTGCCTTGACCTCCTGTCTCTGTAAACTATTTGAAAAGATGGTGAATGTCAGACTGGTATACTTCTTGGAACGGGGTGATTTTCTGTCTCTGTCCCAGTCTGGCTTTCGTAAACACCGTTCCACTACAGATGCTCTGGTCAGGTTGGAAGCTGCTGCACGACATCAACACCTTGACTGTGTATTCATTGATTTAGAGAAAGCGTATGACACTACATGGCAATATGGCATCTTGCAGCAACTCCATTTATATGGCCTGCAGGGTCACCTTCCACGTTTTCTTTCCAGAGTATGCTGGAGGACTGGCAGGAATGTAGTCCCCAAGCATTGTCTCTTGGAGAGAAACACATGCAGGAGAGTAGCTAGAGAGAAGACAAGCAGTTCCTTCCAAGAAGCACGCAAGCCACGGCAATTCCACTGAAGAACCTTGAACAATGTTACTTTAGTACTTATTTTTGGAAAGCCTCACGGAGGTACTCCCCACTACCACCTTGACCTGAGGGCTTACTCAAACGATAAGTTTTATCTAATCCTGGGTCACTAGAAGAAGAGCGAACCCGAGGAGTAGTACTTGGGGCAGTAATTGGGACCCATAGACTAGTCCCTGAAGCATCTGATATGTTAGAAGAAGATGAAGGTATATGAGCTGGGATATTCTTTGAAACAATTACATTGGTATTGTCCTGTACAGCAGTGGTATCACTGACACAGGCAGATACATCAACATCCATAATACAGGTGGTAGAATCACTCCGCTGCTCAAGCGGAAGAGAAATTGAATCTTTTGAAGTCACAACACTCGTTTTAAAAAACAGCCCCAATGGCTCGAAAGTTTGCCCACGACGGTGCTGAGACCCCCTTCCCCAACATCTCCCGGCCCACACACCCAACCATCCAACATAGGACAGCCCCTAGAGGGCAGCACTGTTGGCCTGTACTTGCAGCCTATTGCATGGGAACCATTTAGTCTGGTCTCTCACTCGCGACCTTAATAGCATGGGAAGCCCTCTCTCCCCGGAATCGGGGCAGAGCAGGGGCCGGAGCCCCCTCTAGTCTAGCTCGCCAGGTCTCAGAGACACGCAAACCCCCCCACCACGTCAAGGTGGTTCCCGTTGGGGGGGCTTTTGTGTCTGTATGTTGTGTTTAGTGTGTTTATATTTCTGTACAGTATTTGTCTGTTATGTTTAATATATTAATGTTGGTGTATTTGAATGTTTCGTTGTTTTGTGTGTGTTAATCTTGTCTCAAAATATAGTTGTACTTTAATGAGCGAAGCTGTGAGTGGGGTCCGAGTTAGTTGAACTGCCATGTAGACAGACGTGACATAAACAGACGTATACATTGCAGGTGAGAAGAGGGATTGGAGGCCGGCAGACCGGGCCAGTACGAAAGGGACCACCACCACAGAGAGAGCTAGATTTTACTCTCATTTTTTCCCTGGTTATTTTCCCACCCTCTGTGTTTTAATAAAAAGGAGAAAAAGCAGATCTTGCTTTTATTACTGCCACAATCTATCTAGGCAGTATGGAGGGAAAGGATACTAATAGCTACTTTGATTTATAGTTGATTCCTGATTACGACGGTAGCGCTACACAGTCAGTGGTTGAGTGGTTGGAGAAATTGGAGCTCGTTTGCAAGCTCCGAGGCGTCAAGGATGTGGCCAGCGTTATCCCTCTTCGTCTCACTGGTGGTGCCTTCGCCGTATATCTACAGTTGTCGGAGAAAGGTAGAAAGTCCACCGAGAAGATAAAGGAGGTATTACTGGCTGCCTATGCACAGGATTCCTATGTGGCCTACGAACAATTCATCAACAGGAAGTTACGCACTGGAGAATCACTGGACGTGTATCTAGCAGAGCTGCGACACCTCTCATCGCTGTTTGGTGGAGTGAGCAACAAGGTCCTTGCATGTGCTTTTGTAGCTGGGCTGCCGGACGACATTCCCCAGCTGCTGAGGGCCAGGTCACGTATGGAGTTGCTTGACCTAGACCAGATTGTATCACGAGCGAAAGCTGTCATCAGGGACGACGGATTGAATTTGACAGCAGAGGCCTGCTTTGGTGCGGTGCGCTCGGTAGCTAAGCACACCGTGACTGCAACGAGCAACCGTTGCTTTGAGTGCAACGGTACCAATCACTTAGCCAGGGACTGTTTAGCGCGCCGCAAAGGAGAAGCGGTGGGGAGCAGTTGGAGTCGTGCTTGGCAACGTGTGAGGTGTTATAAATGTGGAGGCCTGGGCCACATTGCATCTGCTTGCTCGAGTAGTGAGCGGTCGGGAAACGAATGCGGAGAGGGGGAGTCAGCGCCACCATTCTCTCCTGGCAGTTATTAAGCGAGGTGCTGCCGAGTGCTGTGGTGAGTGTGGAGAGCGTCCAGCGTCACATGCTGGTGGACACTGGTTGCTCCCGCAGTGTAGCTCACATCTCGTGCTGTAAAGCATGGAGGAAGAGTGCTGTCAGCATGGTCACTGTCAGTGGAGAGGAATGGCAGTGTGAGGGAACAGGTACTGTACGTCTGCAAGTGAGCAGTGGTGCCTATGCAGACATTAATGTTATTGTAACTACTTCGAAACATCTTGGATTCTCCCTCCTTCTCGGAATAAATGGAATAAAGGCACTCGGAGGTGTCACAGTTGACGTTCAGGGCAAGGTGTACTTTGGTGCAGAAAAGATGACGATTTGTGCCGCTTTTGAGACTGTGGTGAGGGTTGATGAAATGGATTTTAGTGCAACTTATGATCCTAGTTCGAAATCGTGGACGGCAATCTGGAAATGGGCAGAAGGCAGATAGTCGGATGTCTTGCGTAATCAAATGGATGCGTATTCCGTGCCTGAAGGAGCGCAAATCCCTTACGAGGAAGAGTTGCAAAGGTGGATAAAGGATGGATGGCTTTTACCATATGACGAAATTAAGTATGGGCCAGCTAAGGGGTTGGTTCCACTGATGGCGGTTGTGCAGTGCAACAACGAGAAAGTGAGGCTCGTAATGGACTTTAGGGAGCTTAACACACACACTGACGCATTTACAGCAGATGCAGATGTGTGTGCAGAGAGACTGCGGGAGAGGCGCAGATAAGGTGAAAACGTATCTGTGATTGACTTGAGAAAAGCTAATCTACAGATTAAGATCCATGACTCTATGTGGCCGTACCAGACTGATATATTCAAGGGCCAAAGATATTGTCCGACACGTTTGGGGTTCGGTCTAAACGTCGCCCCTCTAGTGATGAAGGCAGTTTTAAATTGCGTCCTCTCTCAGGATCTAAATGTGAGGAAAGGCACGTCGGCTTACATTGATGATATTTTTGTAAATGAGGACATCGTTGGGGTCAGGCAGGTAGAACGTCATCTCAGCAACTTTGGGAAGACATGTAAACCACACGAACGACTCGCTGATGGAGCGCGAGTGTTGGGCTTGAGAGTGTGGGGGGAGCAGAGAGGACTAGTTTGGATGAGAGATAACAAACTCGGTGATGTCCCGGATATCCTGACGCGACGGAAAGTGTTTTCTTACTGTGGGAGGCTAGTTGGTCACTTCCCTGTGTGTGGCTGGCTACGAGTGGCGACAGCTTTCATTAGTAAGGCCAATCTCATTACGGAAAGCTGGGACGAAAGTATATGCGATCAAGAATTGATAGAATTATTGAAGGACACTGTGAAGAAAGTAAGAGTAAATGACCCTGTGCGTGGAAAGTGGGCCACTGTGGGTGATGAGGCCAAAGTGTGGGTGGATGCTAGCTCGTTGGCGCTTGGTGTGGTACTTGTAATTGACGGGTATGTTGTTGAGGACGCCAGCTGGCTACGAAAGGACAACTCCTCCCACATTAACATGGCCGAGCTAGACGCGGTAATAAAGGGGCTGAATCTCGCGCTGGCTTGGAAGGTGAAGAAAGTGGAACTGTTAACTGATTCGTCTACAGTGCATCCCTGGATATCAGATGCCCTGTCGGGGAAAAGTAGGCCGAGAACGAAGGCAGCGAGTGAAATGCTTATTAGGAAAAGAGTGGGGATTGTACTGTCGCAGATTGAAGAGTATGACCTGCACCTGACAATTTCTCTTGTACCTTCCACTAATAATAAAGCTGACAGCCTGACTCGTGTGCCTCAGCGCTGGCTGAAGGTCCCCACCGTCTGTCCTGTAGGGAAAGAGGTCGTGTGTGCAGTTACCGTCGATCCGACTGGTGATAAAATTGCAGAAATTCATCAAGCCGCAGGTCATCCAGGAGTGAAACGAACTTTTTATTTCGTTAAGAGAGTCTACCCAGCCGTCACACGAAGACAGGTACACTCCGTCGTTACCACCTGTGACATATGTCAATTTATAGACCCAGCACCGGTTAAGTGGATGAAAGGTACTTTGGATGTGGAAAGAACATAGCAGCGGGTAGGCAAGGATATTACACACTGCAACGGGCGACACTACCTGACTCTCATTGACTGTGGGCCTTCTCGGTTTGCTGTGTGGCGTTGCCTTACGATGCAAACAAGCGCACGCATCATAGGACAGCTGGAGGCAGTATTTTATGAGCGAGGAGCTCCAGAAGAGTTATTAACTGACAACGATGCTGCCTTCCGAAGCAAGTTGTTTCGACAGTTTGTGACTCGATGGTGTGTCCGCATTCATTTTAGGTGCGCCCATGTACCGTCCGGGAATGGCATAGTTGAGAGGTGTCACCGCACTGTGAAGGTCATCGCGGCGAGGAAGGGCTGCTCTATAGAGGAAGCGGTGTATCTTTACAACTTAAGGCCTCGGAATGACTGCACACCATCAACTGCCCCAGCTAACATTCTGTACCGGTACCCCGTCAGGATTCGTGGAATAGACCCATACGAGGAGGATGAGCAGAAAACTAATTGTCGCTATCGGGTTGGGGATAAGGTATGGTAAAGCCGCCGAATGTTCGGTGTAATGAGCCCTATAAGAAAGGAATAGTAACGAAGATCCTCTCTGATCAGGCTGCCGAAGTCGATGGAGTCCCCCGCCACGTTAAGGATCTTCGTTGCTGTTCTTTGCAGGAGCCTAAGGTTGCGACAGTTGCAACAGAGAGCGAGGATGAAGATGTAGAGTTGCTTGTCAGTCTCCGTACCCAAGTGAGGACGATATTACAGAGGAGGAAGAGGAGGAGGAACCAGCACAACAAGCGTTACTAAGACGATTCTCGAGAATTAAAATACCAAGAGTAATTTGTCGTCAATGTGATTAGTATATCAGGGGGGAGTGTGTCTGTATGTTGTGTTTAATGTGTTTATATTTCCGTGCAGTATTTGTCTGTTATGTTTAGTATATTAATGTTGGTGTATTTGAATGTTTCGTTGTTTTGTGTGTGTTAATCTTGTCTCATAATATAGTTGTACTTTAATGAGCGAAGCTGTGAGTGGGTTCCGAGTTAGTTGAACTGCCATGTAAACAGACGTGACGTAAACAGACGTATACAGGGCAGGTGAGGAGAGGGATTGGAGGCCGGCAGACCGGGCCAGTACGAAAGGGACCACCACCACAGACAGAGCTAGATTTTACTCTCATTTCTGTCCCTGGTTATTTTCTCACCCTCTGTGTTTTAATAAAAAGGAGAAAAAGCAGAACTTGCTTTTATTACTGCCACAACTTTCTCCTGGCATCTTTAAATACTCGTCTAGCATTAGCAAGTGCCTTTCAAAAATCATCCATGTACTGGGGTTTCCCACGATGGTGACAGTGTAGGTACTGTAGGAGACGGTTAAATGTTTTGCCTTAACAGGTGCTTTGCACACAGTGTTTACCAGGGAGCCGTACGCCATGGGAAGTTAACACTCGTCCAGGGAATACTTTGCAGGTCTGCTGAGTTAAGCATATCTCTAACTTGAGCCTCTACATCCAAATAAGTCCGGTAATACACTCCATATAAATTTCATCCGCAGAGCATATACTTAGGTCAATGTAAGTAAAATCACCCGTCTGACTATGGAAATAAGTTTCCTCAGTATGTAGTGTAAAAGCTGGTATATTTGTCCCCCCTTTCTTAATATTCTTGGATATTACTATTTTTACTCTACTCTTGGAGGGAAACAAAAACCCACTGCCTTAAAAAAAAAAAAAAAAAACAGTGTATGCTACAACTCTATCCTATAGCTGTATCAACCTGGTCTGAAAAAAAAACAAGATACCGATGAGGAACAGGACTTGCCTTGCGAATACCAAAAATAAATCATACAAAGGACAAGTCCAGTTCCTCTCCAGTACTGGGTAAACGCTGCCACCACCAGACCAAAGTCGATCAGAGGAACCAAGTGAGCACACACCGAAAGGGTAGCGTAACGTTACTTTAAGAAGGCTTGCGAGTAAGCAACCCAGACTACAGTTCTAACGGGGGTACGATCAGTTATTTGAATTAGGGATCTATTACTGTCTATAAAGGAACACAGTCTATTTGGTACATCGGTGACGGAAATACTCAGACAATTAAAAACCCGTTTATTTTTATCAACCTATTATACGAATACAAAACAATACAAAGATAATTTTTGTTCCCCCCTCCCTTGCTAATATTTCCTACTCCCCGTTCTGTCAACTAGGACAGGAACAATTCCTTGTCTCGCCAGTTGACAGAGCTAACCCACATAAATCTAAAATAAACAATTATTACTAATAAATATCCCCCCCTCCCTTAATATAGTTCCTACTCCCTTTTCTGTCCACTAGGACAGGAACAATTCCTTTTCTGGCCAGTTGACAGAGCTAAGTACATATAAAAAAAAATATTACATTAAGTGTCCCCCCTCCCACAATATCTCAAATAATTCCTAATAATAAATTTTTCACAACAAGGCCGAAATATAGTTAATACAATAAAAAAAAATCACATCCTAATCTCAATACTATAATAATGAAAAGATAAAATTGCCAGCA
>JAWQEG010000831.1:1400000-1402500 GCA_033782935.1 Petrolisthes cinctipes | reverse complement strand
ATATATATAAATATATATATATAACTATATATATATATATATATATATATATATATATATATATATATATATATATAACTATATATATATATATAACTATATATATAAATATATAACTATATATATATATATAACTATATATATATATATAACTCTATATATATATAACTATATATATATATATAACTCTATATATATATATAACTATATATATATATATAACTATATATATATATAACTATATATATATATATAACTATATATATATATATATATAACTATATATATATATATATATAACTATATATATATATATATATATATATATATATATATATCTATATATATATATATATATATATATATAACTATATATATATATAACTATATATATATATAACTATATATATATATATAACTATATATATATATATATATATATATATATATATATATATAACTATATATATATAACTATATATATATATATATATAACTATATATATATATATATATAACTATATATATATAACTATATATATATATATAACTATATATATATATAACTATATATATACATATAACTATATATATATATAACTATATATATATATATATAACTATATATATATATAACTATATATATATATATATAACTATATATATATATATATATATATAACTATATATATATATATATATAACTATATATATATATATAACTATATATATATATATAACTATATATATATATATAACTATATATATATATATAACTATATATATATATATATATAACTATATATATATATATATATATATATATAACTATATATATATATATATAACTATATATATATATATATATATAACTATATATATATATATATAACTATATATATATATGTATAACTATATATATATATATATATATAACTATATATATATATATAACTATATATATATATATATAACTATATATATATATATATAACTATATATATATGTATAACTATATATATATATAACTATATATATATATATAACTATATATATATATATATATATAGCTATATATATATATATATAGCTATATATATATATAACTATATATATATATAACTATATATATATATAACTATATATATATATAACTATATATATATATAAAACTATATATATATATATATAACTATATATATATATAACTATATATATATAACTATATATATATAACTATATATATATATATATATATATATATATATATATATATATATATATAACTATATATATATATATATAACTATATATATATATATATATTAATATATATATATATATATATATATATATATATATATATATATATATATATATATATATATATTACTATATATATATATATATATATATTACTATATATATATATTACTATATATATATATTACTATATATATATATTACTATATATATATATATTACTATATATATATATTACTATATATATATATTACTATATATATATATATATTACTATATATATATATTACTATATATATATATATATTACTATATATTACTATATATATATATTAATATATATATATATATATATATATATATATATATATATATATATATATTACTATACATATATATATATATATTACTATATATATATATATATATATATATATATATATATTACTATACATATATATATATATATATATTACTATATATATATATATATAACTATATATATATATGTATAACTATATATATATATATATATATAACTATATATATATATATAACTATATATATATATATAACTATATATATATATATATAACTATATATATATATATAACTATATATATATGTATAACTATATATATATATAACTATATATATATATATAACTATATATATATATATATATAGCTATATATATATATATAACTATATATATATATATATATATAGCTATATATATATATATATAGCTATATATATATAACTATATATATATATAACTATATATATATATAACTATATATATATATAACTATATATATATATAAAACTATATATATATATATATAACTATATATATATATAACTATATATATATAACTATATATATATAACTATATATATATATATATATATATATATATATATATATATATATATATATATATATATATAACTATATATATATATATATAACTATATATATATATATATATATATTAATATATATATATATATATATATATATATATATATATATATATATATATATATATATATTACTATATATATATATTACTATATATATATATATATATATATTACTATATATATATATTACTATATATATATATTACTATATATATATATTACTATATATATATATATTACTATATATATATATTACTATATATATATATTACTATATATATATATATATTACTATATATATATATTA